>APFE031660463.1:0-173113 GCA_000404065.3 Pinus taeda
CAAGATAAGCTAACTGTTTGTTTTAATAGTCTTGGAGAGTTAAGTACTCACCTACTCCAAGACACTAGCCTAATCTACGTTGGTGTTTCAGAGCCCTAGAAAAATAAAAATTTCTATGTTGATTTTAATTAAAGCGTTGATTTTTAATGGTTGTTCTTTTAGGACAAAGGTGATGGAGATGAAACTGATGATATGTAGACTCGACTCCAAATCTCTAAAAAATGCACTTAAGATGATTCGATAACTTTTCTTTTTGATGAAAGTCCTAATTAAGAGAGTTGAGAGAATGCAATCTTTTCAATAAACACAACTTCTCATAAGACAATCAAAGAAATAATTTCCTTTATCTTTTAAAACACGCAAAACAAGACCACTTTCTACTTAACGAAAAAAATCCTTTTCTCTTTCAAGATGTCAAATGCACTCTTAAAGCAAATATTGCAAAGGAGATCATTAATATTTTCTATCTAGCGAAAAGCATATAAAACTAATCTAATCAAAGCAAAATCAAGATCTATGCAATTTATGAAAAATCACTCGAAAAGTAAAACAACGGAAATGAATCTAACTTTCCTTAATCAACTTTAATCTAAGAAGTAAAAAGCTTACTATGATGATTCTTGGGGTGTTTTACTTGGAAATGATCGATCCAAGGATTAGTCTATGCAGAATCATGAACTAATCGAAACAAAACACAATCTCTTTTTGTTCTTTTATAAAATGAAATTCGCAACTTTAAATGACAAGCTTATTGAAATTTTGCAAACGAGACAACACAAAAGTAGGTTGCTCACGAGGGAAGATTTCGCAACTGGTCCGACTCCTAAGAAGATCAACAAAACCAGAGAGATCTAAGGCTTCATGACTTCTAAACCCAAAGTCACTACAGAACCAATTATAAAAACCAAACCCTAAGGCAAAAATCTCAAGGAATCTCACTAAAACTATCAACACTAATGGAAAAAGTATAGGTGAAGATTTCTGACAGTTAACAGAGGTTCTGGGCAGAGAAAACTAAGAAAAACAAATTCAAAAGGGAAAAACTGATTAAAAAGGGAAATTTTCTAAATTTTACCAGGGTACGCAGGCAACCTGTTTAACCAGGTGCGTGGCCGCTCTGTGTGCACAGATACAGTGGCACAAGTACGCACTGTGTCTAACTCAGAGGATGCGTACTTCTTGTAAAACAAAGAAAAGCTAAGATCTAAACTGACCCTAAGCTAAGCCACCCAAAAACAAAGTCAAACAACCAAAAAACAAAATAAATCATACTCTTTTCAGGTCAAAGCAATGATTCAAGGAAAAATCAGGACCAACAATGGATTCCCCAGCGGGAGTCGCCAATTTGTCATGCGGAAAGAGTTATATTTGCGGACAAATCTAACCTCCCTAGGAGTCTAAGACTCTCTAGTGACAAACAAACCAAACAAGAGCTATCCTTCTCTAGATACACATCATTCTATGAGAATTCAAATGTTTTCGATCTTACCTTAGGTCCCACGCTTGTTGTAGCAGTCCAGCCTTGCTGATCCAGATGAGCTCCTCCTTCACTTTCAGACCTGCATACACTAACAAAGCAAACGATTACATAACATCTGAATATTCATCATAAAATGAGGCATATCTATCATATTGACCAAGGAATACATGAAATAATTCATTAACAAATCATTGAGAAGAATGGACTTATTTGTATTAAATAATCAAAGGAACCATTACAACCTGAGCCTTGGTGTTGTGCAAGCTCCTCCCAGGGTCCAGCAAGAGATTTCCTCTACTTTGACAAGCTCACCCACTCCCACTATGGCAACAAGGAAGGATAGTGATCTCTCCTCACAAGTCGACAAATGGAAGTCCTAATTCCAGCAGCATTTACCCTATAGAATGTTCAGCTTTCAACCTCCCCTCCTTTGGCCCAATGCCTGTATTTATAGCATTCTAGAAGAGGTTATTCAATTCCAACATCAATGGGATACTCCCTCTTTTGGATGGGGTAGTTCCTCTCTTGATGGGATAAGCTCCTCTATCATAGGGGTGCATGAACCATCTGGAGGCGCTCAATACACGTCAAGAACTCTTCTAGAAGGCTCTAGAAGTGACCACAAGTAACTTTTTAAAGATGAAACTTGCGCCTTTTGACCTTTACAGGGGTACGCACCCTAGCTTTAGTATACAGAGCGTATTACTACGCAGGTCTAATGTATTTGGAGTGCGTAAACGCAGGCAAGGTAGAGAGAACCTGCGTACCCAGAGATAAACATGTTTTCAAGTGACTTTCTCTCTCTTTGAAGTTTTGACATGAAGAGCAGAGGTATGGGGCTTTGACAAAGAGGACAATGTGGCTATTGATGAGGCCACATAAACTGCAGATAGTCAAGGTGACAAAATTCAGTGTAACAAGGTTGATTTTGTTGCATTGAATATACAACTCTCAACTGTTGAGGCAGTATTGGTACCCAACCACTGGATGTGATTCCAGCTTGACCCGAATTCTATTGTGAACTCTCATATGGTTGTTCTCCCAGAGGCAACAATGAAAAGGCATATTGCCCCCCATATGGCAGCAACCCAGTCTTCAAAGTGAAAATTGGCCTTTGGAGACTGGACTACCCAAATTGATACTATTGTGAAGGATCAATTTGTTGAGACTCAACATAAGAACTTCTAGATAAGGTTCCATATGAACAAATCGGAACAGACCATACTGTTGAAACAGTCCTTGGGTGGTCTCCATCTAGTGGTTGAGAACTAGTTGGGACAGATGGTACACCAACAAACATTGTCAGAGTGGTGGTAGGAGGTCCTGTTGCTGCTATATTAGATGACACAGTCCTAGATTTTGATGGTTTTTCAGACATATCAAGTCTATCCAAAATATTTCCTAGCGATTCTTCAGGAACTTGCGATGAAGGGTGACTAAATTATGTAGTAGAAGGATATAGGTGGATCCCAGTTCCAAAATGCAATGGAGTACTGGATGGAAGATCCTCCACAATCTCTTCTATAGCAATCAATCCAGATGGAAGAGGTAGACCATCAAATCCGTAAAATATTTCTAGTGTCGAAGAAGGTATAGACTCTGCAGTGGCAAATACTGGAGGGGCGACACCTTCCAAATCAGCCCTAGATGGAGCTGGTTCAGGAATAGAAGTGTTGGTCGTTACACTAGGATCAGTTCTAGTGTCCTCTTGTAACTGTGGAATTTCTCCTGTAGAGGTAAGGATACCATAAATAGTTGGAGTAACTGGAGTCTCTGAGGATGTTGAAACACAAATTTCAAATAAACCAGGAGACTTTGACCCAGTTAAATGAGATCATTTGGCCTGGAATGGTTTCATTTCCAGAGTCAAGGATGGTTGACTCGTTAGCCTCCATGAACAATGGGGTTTTTATTGACTTTCTTCCAAGATTACAGATTACTTGATCAACTCAAAATAAAAATGGGAAAATGTTATTCTGAATTAAATGAATTTTATGACGCTTTGACACAACTTGCTTTTTCAATTTTTAAGAGTCGAGAAAAAGCTAAAGATGAATCTAGTCACCTTTGATTTTTAATGAGCCTGAAGTGACAAGTGCTCAAATGGACATTTTCTTTTAAGGAGTCTAAAAGGGAACGAAAGTGACTACTCTAGTTTCTCTTCTGCCTCTTCTTCTTCAGCAGAGCTCTGTTTTATGGCTTCTTCATGTTTTGGCAGAGCTTGGGCTTCAGCTTCAATGAAGATTTCCCTATCCATGTCTAAAAATTCTTCCCAATGTGAAACAAGGTTCTAATGATCCAAGTGGATATTGGTGGTCACCCACCTATTCCACTTGAATTCCCACCATTTTTTCTTTCAGTTTTTCAGTTTCCTTATTTGTAGCACAATTTACTGTTTTTGGCAGTTTTTCAAGTCCTCAACTTCCGAAGTCGTTTTGAGGCCCTAAACGACAATTTTTAGGAACAATGGGGTCAAAATGGGTCGTAGAACTATAATTTCCACTTGAAAGTTGTAGTCCTTGGATAGATATTTCTAACAAGGTATTGTTTGTGTCAAACGAAGATCGTATGCCAAAGTTACAACCCTAGGAAGTTGATTTACCAATTTACCCAAACGGGGCCCATAGTTTGGCACTTCATCTCATAGGGTTAGGTTTTTGGATGTTTAGGATCTTCTATTGTTTCTCAATAATAAATATGCCTTAAAGCCTAATTATAACATAGGTCAGAGGCATGTAGCCACTACATCTCTTCTCAGAGATAAGCTACCATCACCCGAGCTAATCTTATTTCCATTTTGTTTGTAAGCATATTTCAGTATTTGATATTAAAGAAATGAACTGTTACTTCTGCTACATCTCTGTATTTATGGTTATATATGTAACTTGTTGCATTCTTGTTTAAATCTAGATCAGTGGTATTAGAGCATTCTGCTCTTTCTCTGCTTTGCTTTGCATGTCCCAAATGAGGTCAAGATATAAGCAGTTAGGGCTCGATCTAGTTGAACCTTTACAATATAATCCTCGCAAACCCCAACGACCACCCATGGGGGAAGAAAATAAAACAAGGGAGCAAGAGATCCTATCAAAATATTTCTCTAGGAGGCCCCCAAGAAATAAAGGAACACGATGATGGATAATTTTTCCCAAATCCTTCAACAATTGTCTACCAGCATGTTACACAGTAATTTGTCACTGTCCTCATCTCAGTCCTTCTGTTGTGCCATGTGTCAAATAAACATGTTCATATCTTCCCACTGATATAAGGAGATTAAGAAAATGCTCTCTGCTGCTGCAAATTGACCCTCATTCCCTAAGTTTCTGCCTCATTGCGAGTAAAGCCTTAATATACGCGACATCACCATGTACATAACAGTCTCATCGCTACTCCGTCACAGGTGTACATTTGTTTCCTATGATGGTCAGATTTCTAGACCCAGCGTGAAGTTATGAGTTGTATCCTGCAACGGTGGGTCCACATGCATAGTATCCTCGTAATTCCATCGCAAAGAATTAGTTTGTGGCCCGCGATGATCCAGATTGAGCAAATTTGTTTCAATAGTTGGCCTTCTGGATGTCTCTAGACCTATTTGTTGGCATGGGTTGGGTCGCCTCTCCCCTCTTGGTATGGTAGTTCCCTCATTTGTGCTACCTTCCTTGAGGATGAGCTCCTCCTTCCGCATTTCATGGAGACTCCTTCTCCTATTAAAGCACTCACCTTTGCTATGATCTGCTAGTTCTTTTGGTTGGCTAGTGCTGCTAGTGCTTTTGAGTTTGATAGATAGCTGGTGTGGGTATGAAAAATGTGGGATTCGTTGATAGCTTGTGGAAAGTTTTAGAGTGCCCTTAACTTTTTATTAAAGCTTATGAGTGAAGAGAGAGACATTGTATGTTGGGAGACTCATCCTTGAAGAGCGAATGCTTGAGAAACATACTGGCTGGACCCTCTGAGAAGGTTTGCGACATCAAGACTTGGTTGTAAGCTTGCTCTTGATTCATTATTAATACAATCAATGATGTTTTCCTATGTCTTATATGTAATTTACTTGATAGCTCATGACTTCTTAACTTTATGAGTAAATAGATCATTGTTGTTTCTCGATTAAATGTTGTGTTGTTTTTCCTTTATGTTGTTTCAGGTTAATCACTCATTGAGGAGGAAGAAGCAGAAGCCAGAGCAGTGCAATGGAACTTCATCGACCACCGATTGAGGTAGGCCTCCAACGATTACTGTTTAGGGAAATCAATTGTTGATCTGTCTTTGTTATGACTAGACCCACTCTAGGGCTAAAGGAGTTGCCTCTATCCGCAAAGGGAACACTTTCTTGCATCACAAGTTGGCGACTCTACTAGGGAGTCTGTCCTATGTTTTTCTCTTGTTTGATTTTGCTTGATTTTGAGTTAGTCTCTTTTGGATCTTGGGATTGAACCATCAGTCTTTTGGGTTACCTGGGTCAATCTGGGAAATCCCTTTATTACCTATAAGGATAGACTCATTTTTGTTTGGGAGTTTTCATTTACCTTTCATTGTTTTTAAGTTCGTCGCTGGAAAAATCTAAACAGTCGCATCGACGTCGCATTCTCTCTGTCTTGGAATTCTATACGTCACTAAATCATGTCACATAGTCACGACGATTCCTGAAATCGGTCTGTCGCATGAAAGACGTGTACTTCAGCGATGACATTGCTCTATTGCTATGGCTGGTGTCTGATCGGCACTAGTTGCTTGTGTTATACCCTCGATGATTCCTGTAGAATTGTTTATTTCAATTCTACCTCCTAAATTCATTAGTTTGGTTAACCCCTTGTTGTCTTTCTCTTATCCATTAGTTTGTTTTAATTGCCTTTAGCTAAGGTGCTTACTTTTTGGTTTCGTTGAAGTGAATCTTGTATTTTTGGCTTTGCGGCCTGATTTTTGCGAGTTCTAAATTATTTGGCTTGGTTACCTGCCTGTCTATAAGATTCATCCGCAACCTTCCTCGTGGTTTGCTTAAAGTGTTTCCATCACTTGTTCTTGTTGATTGATGTTTAGTGTTATTTATTGAACCAATTCCCATTTTGATCCGATTGTTTCACTACCAGACATAGATTACAAATGTTTGGATCAATTCGTTTCATGCTTGCTTGTTTGTTTCCTTAGAATTCAAAGTTATCAAAAATCAAAATATTGCATTCATTAGTGTGCGAAAGTGAAAGTACATTTTTCATTCCAAGTTTTCATGTTTGAAAAATTAGAAGGAAAATTTTTAATCTCTCATTAGTAGTATCAATGCACTACAGGGATTGATGTGTTTATGCATTGTGTATCTTGAGTGATTGCATTTACTGGTCTTGGTTTTGTCTTGGTTTGAGAATGATCTCTCTACCCTTTTGTAAGTAGGAGTTCATCGAAGTGAAAGATGCTTTATTCGTTCTAGTTGCATCCTAGGTTTGAATATACGTACGGTAAGGCCTGAAAATTGAAACATAATTCAAAATCAACTCTAAAATTAACTGAATAAACCTAACAATGCATTGGAACATAACACACATTATTTAGAGCTCTAGGCTAGAGATGTGCTCTGGCATCGTTAAACCTAGTCACTATTGTTTTCACTTAAGGTTGGGTGATTCCTCCTTCTGTGACCTAATAGCTACTAGCAGAAACTTGTGCTCCCAGTACCGTCGAGTATATGTTGGGAGACCCCACTAGGCTATCATCCTATATCCTTAGGAAGCCATGTCTATCGCCTTGCAAACCGTAATGCACCGAACACAACATTCGGGAATATTGGCTACTGTACAAAGAGTCCTTGGTTCTCATATGATTTCCAAGGTGTATATGCAGTTTTACGGGTTGTTTGGTAAACCTTTTGCCTAGTTCTCTAGAGTAATCACTTTTGTTCCTTTTCGGACTCCCTAAAAGAAAAGGTCCATCTGAGCACTTTTCCTTCAGGCTCATTAAATATTCAAAGGCGACTAGAGTCATCTTTTCGTCCTTTTCTCGACTTTCTAAAGATGAAAATGTTGATTTCTATTCCTATGTCTTAAAATTTATTCGGCCACGTTCACATTTACCCTGTTAGACCTTCTTTGTGTTTTAGTTTGTGTAGGGTCCTTTCCTTACTCATTTGTTTTCCTAGGATTTTGAATTAAATCATCCTGGTGGAATCATCAATCCCGTCTCCCATTCCAGGTGACCAAGGGTCTCCATCTTCCGTCACTCCTGAGGTACCGATTGCTAGTGATACTCTTCCTATTATTCCGAGTATCCAACCACTTAACTCTCACACTCCAGAAGATGAGTCTTACGATATTCGTTGGAACCCTATTTGGGAGCCTTCCAAAGAAGGCTTTCCCGTTACTCCTCCTGGTGTTTCAGTCCTGATGTCTTCCTCCGACATGGATGAGATGGCCCCCATATCCGGTGAAGAATCCTTTGAGGCACGAGATGAAATCCGTATGTCTACAGAAACTTCACCTTTCTGTGTCACCTCTCTTGGTTTCTCATTTCCTTTACGCTATAATGTTTTGGCAGATATAATCAGTTATAGATCTCCCCTTTCGAGTTCCATATGGTCTCGTACTGTCGCTCCAACATCAAAGCCTTTTACACCCCAAATTTACAATTTGACCATCACATCTATTTCGAATATTCCAACTGTTTGTGTTGCTTCTTCAACCCTTGTTGTCAGTGCTGTCATTGCTTCTTCAGTGGTGACTAATGTTGCTGGACCTTCAATTGGTCTTGCAAATAGTGGTCCAATGGCAGGAGTTATTAATCTTACACTAAGTGCCCCACCTTCTTCTGGTTCCATTCCAGCAGGGGGGGCATATGATCAATATTTTCAAGCTCTTCAAAATCTGGATCCAAAAAATCCAATTCATTATTATGATTCTCGAGGAGCTCATATTTATCACCCTGGACCTATGCCATCTCAACCTGCGGTTGAGGTCTCGGTTCCATTATTTGTTGCCTAGGGTACCACCAGTTACCATGGTGGCCAAGTGCAACCTTCGAACATTCAAGTACCACCCTATCATGGTCATCCATCTTACGGGTAGCCATCTCATGGAAAATCGTACTACGAACAGCCTTATCCAGGGCAACCTGGCGGCCCGCGAGTACAACCCTTCTAGGGACAACCTTCGACCTTTGGTGATTCATATTTTACCTACTTTGGGCAACCTTCCGGTAATTTAGGATAACCTTATATATAACAAGCCCAATCCACTGTCTAGCCTAGTCAACCATCTAGGCAAATTGGTCAGCCTCAAATCCAACCAGGCCAACCAAATGTCCAGTCTGCTCAGCCAACTCGTTAGTCGGGGCAACCCTCAGTTGTGCAAGATCAACCCACTACCTAGCAAGCTCAACCTTTTGGGAAAATGGGTCAACCTCAATCTCAACCAGGTCCACCTTCTAGCCAGATGGCTCAGCCTCAATTCTCCCAAGGACATTCGTCTGGGACTGCTCAACTGGGCACTCAAACGCTTATTGTTTCTCAAATCCCACCAGGTTTTCAACCCCAGATTTTGCTCCAGGCCCAATCTAGTCTTAAAACTCAAGTTGGGCCCAAAAACCAACTTGTTTATCAAGCGCATCCTGGCTCCCAGGCCTAGTTTGGAGCCCAATAGCTTTATAGTTTTCAGCAGCCCCAAGGGAAAACTCAATTTTCCCCATACCAAAATTATCAACAACCACAGCTTAATCCTTATCAGAATTTTCAGCAGCCATATGTTGCTCCTGTGGGTCAGCTTGGTAATCAGTGGAATGTAGGGGGTCAAATCCAAGGTCAACCATTCAATTACAACTATAACCCCTATGGGCAAAATCCCTATAGGCCAAATCCATCTGGACAAAATTAGTGGGGGCAATTAGGAACTGGGTGGAACTCTGGTGTTGTTTCTTATCCATGGCCTCAGATGTCCTTTAACCCTCAATTACCCTTTTTGGCGATGTTGGAATTACCGGACGTGTCCAAACTAACTAATGATCCTATTCTTCATAATCTGTATTGGCCACCGATCCCAACTAAGATCCTTGATGATTGCCCCAAATTTGAGGGTAAAGCTAGAGAAGATCCCCAAGCTCATGTCATGACCTATCACCTATGCTGTTCATCAAATTCATGGCTTGATGATTCAATCTGACTACACCTTTTTCAACAAACTCTTACTGGCTCCACCACTAAATGGTATATTGAGTTTTCTCGTGGAACTTTTTAGGACTTTAACTCACTAACTGTGGCATTTTTAACTCATTTTTAGTTGCCAATTCGATATGAAATGGGCACAGACCTCCTAACATCTTTGAAATAGAACACGGCTACGCATATCTCTTATCACATTCATGAATGGAGGCGGCATCATTGATTAATTAAGTTCTAGATCCCCAACCAGCTTCTCACTAACTGGTTTACAACCTCGTTTGTCAGTCCGATAGCCTAGGACATTGCTATGGGGGCATTTGTAACTAAAGAACAGGCCATTGTGCGTGCTCATTACCTTGACTTTTTATTCCCAGTCTGGTACGTTATATGATATTTTTCCAGATGCTCCGCGACCCGAAACTTCCCAAGCCCCATCAACACCATCCGTTGATGGTGTCATAGGTTCTGTTAATGTTTCCTCTTGAAAAGGCTTCCCAGGCTTCATCCAATTCTGGTAAAACGTTCGAGGTTAATGCCATTCATTCCACCGTGGCAGATAAATCCTCGGAAGGTAAGAAGAAGGGAAAAGGAAAGAATAAAGCTGATCAACCAAAGCAGGATCCCCCCTAAGCCTTTGGCTGAGGAAGGTGCCAAACGAAAACCTAGGTATCCTTGTCTTATTTGCGACAAGGATCACTATACTAAAGACTGTCCGAGATGGTCTCAAGTTAGTCGTTTGTTAAAAGGTGCCCCTGGGACTTCTACTGTGCTCAAAGAGCCTTTTCCCTTGCAACAGACTCAAATGGTGGCTGATCCATCTCAATCCTCTTCCCCATTTGGCTCTCAAGTTTTTATGGCTGGGACAATTCCCATCCATATTAGTACACGGTCAAAAGAATATCCTCCACCCACCGGGAAGGAAACTGAGGCCCCCTCTAGTGTTCCTCCATCCAGTTTGGGTCCACTCCATATTGATCGGCCTAATACTGAGACGGTTATTCGACCTCATCCTAAAGGAGTGCTCTAGAAGTCTTCTTACAACCTTTATGCTCGTGTTACTCAGCATTATAGCATCGTTGAGGACTTAGCCCAAGCTCCTTCAACTATGTCCACATTAGAGGTCCTCCAAAGTTGTCCCTTGCAAAGGAAGTCATTGATATTGGCCATTGGCGGCATTGACCCTGCTAACTCAGAATTGATTACTTTTGATATGGAAATTCATGTACCAAGACTGCCTCACTAAATAGCCTTTGTTATTCAAGTCATCATCAATTCTAAGACTATTCACCATACTTTTATTGATGAAGGTGCTTCTACTTGCATTATGTTTGTTACTTGTTGGAAGGCTATTGGTTCTCCAACCTTGAGCCAATCTCCCAATACCTTGGAAGCCTTCGATGGGATAGATTCTTGCCCTTACGGTATCCTCCCACGTCTTCCTATCACTCTGGAAGGGAAGACGGTCAAAGTGGAGGTTGAAGTTGTCGATGCCAATTTTACCTACAACCTCCTTTTAGGACGAAGCTGGACCTATGCCATGTGAGCCTTGGCCTCATCTCTATTTCATGTCCTTCGTTTTCCCCATCAAGGGAAGATTTTCACCATAGACCAGCTATCCTTCTTCACCTCCTCTTCTTCCAATGGCAATGTGCCTTTTATGGAGCATACCTTCGTTCCGTATGAGAGTGTGGGTGCTGGATTCTTTAAATATCTTGCCCTCATGGGTGTTTTTTCACTCCCACCTCCAAACATCACTCCCGTCAATATGATTTATGTTCGTTCCGATTCGTGGGTTCTTCCCACCACTGATCAAATAGAATCTTGGGGTGATGTTATGCCATTGAGTCCTGCTGAGCTCAACTACATCAAAATTGTTTTTGCATCAGCCTTAGTTCCTGAACCTACTCCTTCGAGTAGGGCTCTCAACTCATATGTTCAATCCCCTTGGCTCGAAGATGGCACTTCTTCGGATCCATTAAAGGAATTTTTTCCTTTGGATGAAGCAATTATTGAGACTATGTCTTCTAAGGAACTCCTCATTTCTCCCCACCCATGGGGCTACACTTACTTGTCTTGAGCAGTTTGAATTGCTCCCGAACACTACTCCGATAGAAGAACATCTTCTTTACCTAGAACGGTTAGACGAGACTCGTCGACTAGCCTCTCTAGTTATTGAAGCATAGAAGAAGAGAGTGAAAACTCTCTTCAACCAAACTATTCATCCCCATTATTTTGTTGAAGGAGATCTAGTCCTGCTCTATGATCAAGCGAATGATAAGCTGGGGGTAGGCAAATTTGAGCCTATGTGGCATGGGCCCTATATTGTGAAACGTGTTTTGCAAAAACGGGCTTATGAGCTGATTGATTATGAAGGGAATCCTCTAGATAAGCCCCAAAACGGGCTTTCTCTAAAAAAATATTATGCATGAATCCCATGCATCTGATTTGTACATACATGTGTTTTCAGCATGTGTGTTTTTAGTGTGTGCTTTTTTGTATGGCGTGGTGTGTAGGCGTAATCACCACTTATTATATCTTTTTACTTCTTTTGCAGATGTCTACTACACCTTCCGTTGGTTTCGCTGATGGCACCTGCCATAGTACCCAGAATCTTTCCTCTGTAGCATGGGTGATCTACAATCCTCATGGTGAGTTAGTAGAACTTCAAGGCGTTTCTCTAGGTTGTGCCATAAACAATTTCATTGAATATAGCGTTGTTATTGAATTACTGAACAAGGAAATTAACCTCAATATTCATGCATTGATTGTGAATCTCGATTCTCAACTTGTTGTCCACCAACTCAACGGGCGTTATTCTGTTAGAGAACATTGGATTTTAAGGTTGTTTTTACGTGTTAAATTATTAGAAATAATTTTTTATTTTATTACATATCAACATATTCCAAGAAGATTAAACAAATTAACTGATGCATTATAAATCATGTATTAGAAAAACAATTACACAACATGTTAAAATCAAACATTGTGCAGAAGTATTTAGACACAATAATGAACTGTAAGATATCATGTCTATATATATATATATATATATATATATATATATATATTATATAGATATATAGATATATATATATATATATATATATATATATATAATATATATTATATATATATATATATATATATATATATATATATATATATATATATATATATCATATTATATATATTATATATATATATATATATATATAATATATATAGATATGTCATGTGGCATACCAAGGTGCTCAAAAATAAATGTATATGTCAAAAAATAGAGTCTGTGTACATTTGAGACACATGTCTCTCAAAAAAATAGCAGAAAGTAAAACCTAGGCGTCTACTGCATGGGTTATGCTCTCTATAGCACACCATTGCTCGTGCAACTCATCTCAAGAGTCTATGCACCCTAGGTATCACCCCTACTATATGTATCTGATACTCTATGGGGACCTCTTCGATCCCCCTGTAATCTGGGAACCCCTCTATCAGGCCCTCGAGATTATGGGCCATTGTCTCCACTAAACTACCAGCAGGGGGAACCAAGGCCAGCTCTCTGATGCCTTGTGGTTCTCTCCATGCCTCTCAAGCCAATCCCACAGGCCTCTCTAGTCCCACATCTGTAGTAACATAAGATACATCATTAAGACATATGCATGAAAAATTCAAAAAACATCATAAAAGAAAAAATACAAAAATAGTGTGATCGAGTGTTTACCTCCATTGTCCCACTACTCGCCAGTAGGCAGCATCATGTCGGGGTCCCCGCGAAAATCCATGCCTGCATATGGCCAATCCTCAACAAAGATCATCTGGCGATCTAGCCACTCTCGGAGTAGTGTCCCCCATGACATTGGTCGACTGCCACCCCCTCGTGGCATGACATGTTCCCAGCGAGTGATCCAGGTCTCCCACAGTCTCGGACCATCTAAGTCCATGTCCTGTAACTGAAGTGAAGGCACTTTCTCTAGCATGAGTGGGATCATAATAGACCCATTACCGAACTTCTTTGCTTCCCCGCGATGGCATTTGGTGAGCTGCTTCTTCATGTTGATGGTCACTACCTCAGCCCAGTTATACATGGTCGGGTTAGGGCAATCAAGAGCTAACTAAAGGTGGGTCTTTGTTGCCTCATGATGGGCTTGGGAACCCACTACTCTCATCACCATAAATAGAACTAAACAAAGAATCAGGTCCTCTACTCTTGGAATCACCAATTTCCTTCTAGTGCTTGATTTACGTGCCCCTAGGCACACCCAAGCTATCAACATGTCTAGTGATTCCTCACCGATTCATTGGCCCTCTAAAATTGACCTCTCACTGCGACGAGACAATCCAGTCAAGAAATAGATATTTGTAGCATCAAACTCAATGTCTTTGCCTTGGATGACAAACTTTCCATCCGTTGGGTTCCAAGCATGAATCAACAACTCTAACAAGTCAAGTTGGGTGGGAAGATGTGGAGTGAGAAAGAATTCTAGTAATCCACAAGTAAGTAAAGCTCTTCGGCACTCGAGATCATTGAACGCTTGTTCACTGTTGATATCGTGAGTTCTTTCTTGCCATACAAATGCCATGTTGCCCTGCATTAAAGGAAATATGAATGAGAACTCTTTTTACAAGTTTAAATCCATAAATTATCAAGAATTTCAACTTTACGGCACCATTGCGACTGTTTTCCAAACAACGGTGATGGCTCAAGGTCAATAGTTCATTTTTCCTGAGATCGTTGCGAGAGTACATATATCTCTCGCAACGATGAGGGAGGTGGTCCATGTTACCATGCTTAGTTTTCGCTAACCCGAGCATCTTTCCCACGACGACCGAGAGGTGGACCCATTTTTGAAAATCCACCTAAAACCCCCTATCTAACACTAAATTGCATTAAAAAACCACTCAAATGTAGGGCAAGGAATAATGTACTTACTTGGAGAAAGTTTCAGGTGACACCATGGACCGTTGATGCAAGAATCGACTTTGGAAGTCTGCTCACGTTGATGCTCCAAAACGCCAAAGGTAAAAGTGCACAATGTAAATGGTAAAAATAGAATTACCACACCCCTTTTTATAGTGTTTTTTTTTTTGGAAAAATTGGGAAATTACACTTTAGGGTGTGGGTTTTTTCATTTATGTTGGTTTTTTTAATTAGGGTTTTTGGGTTTTGACCTTATTTCTACATATATACTCTATTTATGTCGAATAGATATTATGGTGCGATGTTTTCTACAGAAATAACAATGGCTGGTTCGTACTACAGTCTGTATACACTTGGTCCATATTTTCCGCAAAGTCCTCTTTAAGCTCTTTTCTGACTTAAAAGACGAAAAGATTTCTGAGATATTCCTTTTGACTCGTTAAACGAAATAAGATGTGATCTACTTTGAGCTCTTTCCCGACCATGTAAACACGAAAAGATTGGCAGAATTTTCTCATTTCAGGTTCGATATCGGTTACGAAACTGTGTGTCTTCGATCACTTTTTTACTCTTTCGGATCGAGGTCACTAATTACGAAAATTACTCCTTGATCATAATGGTCAAGTGGTTCTCTCAAGTATTATTTTATACTTTTTCGGGCTCGAGGGACACAAATCTACGAAAAAGGACCCCCTGGAGTTTTCTTTTCCGTGTCTTTTTCAAACTCTCTAAACATGAAAAAGACCCTGACTTTTACCTATATCGGACTCGTTAAACCCTGACGGCATTGGACTCATCACCATGACGAGACTCGAGCTTCTCCTCCCTAGGGCTCATTAAACTATTACTAGGTTGGATTCGACCGAAGGTCGAACTTATATTACAAGCATATGCTATCCCCTTTAAGCTTGTTTTTTAAAATAATTGGGGTACTCGCTAGCAATGGTGGGGGGAAAATTTGGAAGTCATCATTAGTTATATATGGCAGCTAGTCACTGTTGAACATTGACACTTTTTCTTCTTGTCAGGTTGGGATATCCATACATCGTCATTTGGCCTTTCGTGGGTCTGGATTGCCATTTTACCTCATTCCATCTGATCCATGTTGCCTCCATCAAGCTTCCGATCCCTTGGTATCAAAATGCTACCACATTCTAGAGTCATGTCGCTGATATGTTCAAGAGTATAATCCTTCTGTAGTGTACACCCTTACCTCCTCCTCTGATATTTTGTTTCGCCATCTACCACTTGTTCCTTATCTTTTGTCATTGATGGGGGAAACATCATGGCCCTCCTGCAACGGATCGTCTCCTGTCGACAACAGCTCCTCATCAAGAAGATTGATCTAGAGATCCCTTTCAATACCTTGGAACTTGCATACCTCAATGGCAAGTTCTTCGCACCTGATGACAAACTTTCATCATTGGTCTTTGATTGGGTGATTCCATGAGTGTTCGACTTCAGATCATTTTTCACACTTAGTGGATTGTACTGGATAGTACCTTGAGAGCCATTGGCATTATTGATGGTTTCTCTCATGCTTGTTAACGGTTTTCATCATTGAGCAGTAATCAAGCGACTGCCTATGATGTTTGACTCCAGCACATCTGTTCTAATGATAGGATTTGTACTTTCATCGGTTGGGTTTCAAGACCCTAAACTGAGATTGCATATGTTCGAGTTACGTGGACTGGTTTGTGATTACATATGTGACTCCTTGATGGATGGTTGTGACCATGCCTGAGTCTTCATGGATGGCTGCGACTAGACCTTTGTCATTAGTGTGGTCTTATCAGCTGGGTGGTTGTGTCCATACCATAGACAAAGTTTTATATGTCCTATGGATGGCTGTGCCCATGCCTAGACTATATGTATTTCACTATCACAAATATCAGTTGTACTTGCGCCTATAGGATCTTCAAGGTGGTTCCAGTTCAGATAGTTTCGTAAAGCATTTCACCCCTCCCACTCTCTTAGGCTTCATGATTTAGGGGGCATCTATTACATAGTAATTTGTCACTATCCTCATCTCAGTCCTTCTGTTGTGCCATGTGTCAAATAAACGTGTTCATATCTTCCCACTGATATAAGGAGATTAATCAAATGCTCTCTGCTGCTGCAAATTGACCCTCATTCCCTAAGTTTCTACCTCGTCATGAGTAAAGCCTTAATATACGTGATGTTACCATGTCCATAATGGTCTCATCACGACTCCGTCGCAAGTGTACATTTGTTTCCCGCGACGGTCAGATTTCTAGACCCAGCACGAATTTATGAGTTGTATCCTGCGACGGTGGGTCCACATGCATAGTATCCTCACAATGTCGTCACAAAGAATTAGTTTGCATCCCGCGATGATCTAGATTGGGCGAATTCGTTTCAACAGTCGGCCTTCTGGATGTCTCTAGACCTAGTTGTTGGCATGGGTTGGGTCACCTCTCCCCTCCTGGTATATTAGTTCCATCATTTGTGCTACCTTCCTTGAGGATGAGCTCCTCCTTCCACATTTCATGGAGACTTCTTCTCCTATTAAAGCACTCACCTTTGCTATGATCTACTAGTTCTTTCAGTCGGGCAGTGTTGGAAGTGCTTTTGAGTTTGATAGATTGTTGGTGTGGGTGTGACAAATGTGGAATTTTTTGATAGCTTGTGGAAAGTTGTGGAGTTCCCTTAAATTTGTGTTAAAGATTATGAGTGAAAGAGAGAGACATTGTATGTTGGGAGACTGATCCTTGAAGAGAGAATTCTTGAGAAACATACTAGTTAGACCCTCTGAGAAGGCTTATGACGTCAATACTTGCTTGTAAGCTTGCTCTTGATTCATTATTAATACAATCAATGATGTTTTCCTATGTCTTGTATGTAATTTACTTGATAGCTCATGACTTCTTGACTTTATGAGTAAATAGATCATTGTTGTTTCCCGGTTACATGCTGTGTTGTTTTTCCTTTGTGTTGTTTCAAGTTAATCACTCATTGAGGAGGAAGAAGTAGAAGCTAGAGCAGTGCAATGGAACTTTATCGACCACTGGTTGAGGTAGGCCTCCAACAATGAGTGTTTATGGAAATCAATTGTTGATCTGTCTTTACTGTGACTAGACCCACTCTAGGGCTAGAGGGGTTGCCTCTGTCCATAGAGGGAAAACTTTCCTACATCACACAGTGGGACATCCACATCCAACAGCCACTCTAGAGGTTCCACTCCTTTTAAGGTACAAGTAAACTTTGACATTCCCATATTTGGAGGCCAAATATATGCAGATATCATAAATAAATGGCTAAATCTACTAGAAATATATTTTTATGTTCGTGATTTTTCCAGTCAGGAAAAGATTACTTTTGCTCTTCTCAAAGCGACCCCCCATGTCAAGGACTCGTGGGAAACCTACTATGAGTAGAAGGATGAAAATACGCCCACTATTTGCAGCCACACCCACCAGGAATTCATTTCGGGACGTCATCAAAGAGTAGTACTACCTTGTCGAGAGCTACCATGATAAATACATAAAGTGGACCACGATGTGGCAAGGAAGGGACCAAGACGTGGCGAAGTTTACCAATGTTTTTCATACTCTTAGCACAAAGTTGGGTATCAAGAATTCTGAGAAACATTTGGTACTCAAGTACCACAGCTGCCTACATAAGTACATCCAGGATGAAATGGAGTTCCTCGACATTTCCCCGATTGGCACAACATACCAATACATTGTCATGATCAAGCAGAAGTTTAAATATAAGTAGGGATACTTTGGATTTTTGAATCTGAGGTAAGGGAAAGGTTCCCCCAAACCAAAGAACAAATGACAAAACCAAGGTAGGGAAGCCTAGGACAACCTGCCAAAGCTGTAAGAAAAGAACAATACCACGAAGCCGAAGAAGGACACAAGAAAGTGATGTGAGTTCCATAAGAGCTCCACTCACAACACAAGTGAGTGTCGGTCCAAGATGTCACTGGTGACCAAGCTGAAGGCTTCAAAATCAAATGCATGTTATGACTCTTATTCAGAACCCAACAAGGGGAATAAAAAGGGAAGCAGATTATCAATGCAGAGCCCAACACCATCATTTCCACCATGAAGATATAGAAGGAGGAACGCAAAGATATAGAGGAGGTGGAGTGTGTCTTCCACTCCCAGATGTGGGTAAAGGGTTCCCTGCTACAGTTCATTTTTTACAGCGGGAGCCAAACGAACCTCATTTCAATAGAGATCGTGAAGGCGCTAGGCTTACCGACAATAGCACACCCAAAACCATACACCATCAGGTGGCTTCACCAAGGACAAGATCTTTGCATGAGCCAGCAGTGTCACCTTCCATACAACATCAAGCTCTTCATGGATGAGGCATTATGTGACATTTCTCCTCCTGATGTTTGTGATGTATTATTAGGCCAGCCATACTTGTGGAAGCAAATTGTTGTGTATGAGTCAAGGTCTCGCACTGTTATTGTTACCTTGCGAAATAAGCTGTACAGGATATGGGAGGTAGCACTACTTATCACCATCTCACTAGTTACTATAAAATAATACAGTAAGCTCGTTTCCAAAACCGGGAAACTTTAATTTTCCTGATGATACACCCTTATCGAAAGAAGAATATAGTGGCCACGATCTCTAGATAGAACCCATCCACATGACAACAACATATGGACAAGGTCATGGATGAGTACAAGGACACCTTCACCTCCCCTGCAAGGGTGCCTCTACACTTTCAAGTCAAGCACTCCATCGATCTGACCTCGGGTACATCATTTTCCAAGGGACCAATCTATTGGCACTCCATTATGGAGAACAAAGAAATCAAGAGCTAGATTCAGGAGCTACTACATAAATGTCACATTTGGCTAAGTTCATTGCCTTGTGGGAGCCCAATAATTTTGGTACAAAATAAGGATGGGACTTGGAGACTCTATATTTATTATCAGACACTGAATAAGATCACTATCCAGAATAGGTACCTGATCCCATGGATTGATGACCTTCTGGACCAACTCAAGGGGGGGAATTATTTCAGCAAGATCTACTTGAAGTCCGAATATCGCCAAGTACAAATCGAAACCTCTGATGTGTGGAAGATTGTATTTAAAGCTAAGCGGGGCCTTTTCGAATGGCTAGTTATGCCGTTTGAGTTGGTGAATGCTCTTACAACCTTCATGAGACTAACAAATGACATCTTCTGACCATTCACCAACTCATTTTTAGTGGTATACTTGGATGGCATCTTGATATTCAACCAAAGTTGGGAAGAGCACCTCCACTACATACGACAGGTTCGCCAAACACTACAGCAACACAGGTTGTGTTCCAATTTGGAGAAATGCACTTTTGGCATGACCCAGTTTTAGTATCTGGGATACATTATTGATAAACAGGGGGTGCATGTTGATCCAACTAAGATCCAAGTCATTCAGGACTAACCAGGCACAACCACTCTAACATATCTCCACAAATTTCTTGGCCTTGCCAATTCCTACCGCAAGTTCTTGTTGGGGTTCTCTCATATCACTTGGCCCTTGAGTCAAGTAACCAATGGCGTGAAAGAAAAATTGTTTTGGTCTGAAAATCAACAGAAGGAATTTGTAGAGTTGAAACAGCGCCTTTGCTCTACACCAGTGCTCCCATTAACATAATTGCAACAACCATTTGAGATCAAGACAGATACCTCTAACTATGCTATTGGGGTAGTCCTTACTCAACAGGGGCATCCAGTGGCATATCACAGTGAGGCACTTTCAGACACAGTCCAAAAGTATCCCACTTATGAAAAAGAGATGTATTCCATTATGCAGGCCTACCGACGATGCAAGCATTACATTTTGGGAAAGGAAGCGGTCATCCACACAAACCATTGACCCCTACAGTTCATACAGAAGAAAGGGAAGTTGTTGAATGATCACCATTAGAAGTGGTCCAGATACCTACAATAGCTTCATTTGAATATCAAGTACAAGAAGGGAAGCACCAATAATGTTCTAGAATGCCTTAGCCAACCAAAGATCACGGCATTAACCACTGTGCTCAACTCTTGTGGGCATGAGACTTCTGATTGGCCACTTCTCTACAAAAGTGACCCAGAATTCAGCCACACATACCAGACGGTCTTGGAGGGTTAGAAAGTTCTATATTTTCACCTCCAGGATGCCCGGTTATGCCACATGGGACACCTTTGTGTTCCTTCAAGTGAGAGTGCCAAGATGATTTGGGAATCACACTACAGTTGGGTCACTCAGCATTTCGAGATTGAGAAAATGGTGGCAGTACTGTAGAAGTATTTCAATTGCCTGAATATTCGACAGGATGTCGGGAAGTACATCAGATCCTGCACTACCTGTGTCATTGCCAAATTGACCATCAAGAAACAAGGCCTCTACAATTCACTGCCTACCCCTAGTCAACCTTGGTAATCCATCTCCATGGATTACATGTCAGGTCTTCCTTCTACTAAGCATGCCAATGACTGTGTTTTTGTGGTCGTCGACAGATTCTCGAAGATGGCCATTATGGTAGCCTGCAAGAAGAATATCGCAGCGGAAACCACTGCTAAAATCCTCTTTGAACCAGTGTGGGTACACTTTGGGATCCCACAGTCTATCACCTCGGATCAGGACAACAAGTTCCTTAGTCCATTTTTGTCTAGTCTCTGGTTGATGTTGGACAACAAGGTCACTAAGTCCACAACTTTCCATCCTTAAACTGATGGCAAAACAAAGGACGTCAACAAGATGATCATATATATTCTACGCATGTACAACTCAAATCATCCACACACATGGGATGAGAGCCTCCCCTATGTCCAACACAGTTATAACTGAGCTCTCCACAGCTTAATTGGCCACAATCCTTTTCAGGTGGGCTTGGGATTACATCCACTATGTCCCATTGATGTGGCCATACCATTTGCAGCTACTTAGGCAAATTTAGCTCATGTCCAATCTCAAGCCAACAAGCCAAACAAATTCATTGAGCACATCCAACACATCCACCAGCAGGTCCATGAAATTATGGAGAAATCAAATTCCAAGTACAGGCAGGGACATGATCAACATTGAGTGCCACGTAAGTTTCAGGTGGGCAACAAAGTCTGGTTGCATTTGCATAATGAATGCCTTACTGAAGCCTATCGGAAACTCAGACCACTTCGATTTGGTCCTTACACCATTACCAAGGCTATGGGAGACAATGCATTTGAGCTCAGCATTCCCCCATTCCTTGTCCTGCACCCAGTGTTCAATGTGGATTGCTTTCAACCATACTTCCCAGCATTGTTGGACACATCAAACATTGCAAAATAACTCACACCTACAAAGTTAAATCCAGACTACATGGAACAAGCCACAAATGACTCGGTCATGGACACATAGATCAAGAACACCCGAAAGCAAAGGATCCAACTATATCGAGTTGTCAAAGTAGGCCAACTCCTTCACCATGGCAAGTGGCTCACCAAGGACCAAGTTCAACAGAAGTTTGCTCATCTCATGGAGGAACTCAACGCAATGGGTACCATTGCTTCCTAAGTGAGGAGGAATGATCCAGGTGGATATTGGTTGTCACCCACCTATTCCACTTGGACCCCCACCATTGTTTCTTTCAGTTTTTAAATTTCCTTATTTGTAGCATAATTTACTATTTGTGGCCGTTTTTTGGGTCCTAAACTTCCAGAGCCATTTTGAGGCCCTAAACAACATGTTTTTGGAAATCTAGGGAAAACATGGGTTATATACCATGTTGGGTGCTTGTAATTTTTATTCCTCGGATAAATCTTTCTTACGAGGTATTGTGCACGTCAAACAAAAATCGTATGCCAAAGTTACAACCCCGAGAAGTTGATTTACCAATTTACCCAAATGGGCCCCATAGTTTGGAATTTCATCTCCTAGGGTTAGGTTTTTGGATGTTTAGTATTTTCCCTTGTTTCTCAATAATAAATATGCCTTCAAGCCTCATTGTAACATAGTTCAGAGGCATGTAGCAGCCACATCTCTTCTCAAAGATAAGCTACCATCACTCAAGCTAGTCTTATTTCCATTCTGTTTGTAAGCATATTTCAGTATTTGATATTAATGAAATGAAGTGTTATTTCTATTGCATCGTTGTTGGGCGCGGGATCCCCGAAGGATAGTTTTGGGGCTAAAAGCCCATATTTTGAGAAAATTTTGTAATCCAAGTGTAAGGATTCCACATTTTGTGGTCGTGGAGCATGTAGATGTTAAAGAGTCATAGGGTTGTCTGCCCTTATTTTGAAATGTAATGCCGGATGTAAAATATCTACCCATGGTCCATGTTGAGTCCCAAACTTACACCTTCCCTACATCCCTTTTTAGCCTTTTTCTCCAGTTACCTGAACCTCTAAGCTATCAAATCATTGCATAATAGTTTAAAATGAGTATATAAATGGTTTCCTAACTATGTTTTGTGACTGCTGTTTGATTTAGATTTTTGTTCAACCAGCTACGGAATCTGTCACTTTTTGCATCCAGAATCAGTTTCTGCAGCCTTTTTGTTAAAATCTATGCTACAGGTGTCTATTGAATAACTTAGCCACATGGGAAAGCTATAAAGGACATGGACATGGAAGTGTCCGCTTGGTTCAGCCAAATCATCCACAGAAGCCCGCGGTCAAGGCCGATCAAACGGTGGTCAACACAAGGAGTTTAGCGGTGGCATGACTCTGTTTTTAGAATGACGAGGATTGCATGGCAAGGTCCTGAGTCTTAGGAGGTGTGCTAACACCTAGGGACTTCTCATGGACCGAATCCAACAAACCATCTCCTTGGATTTACTTCCCACGGCTACCATGCTGCTAAATTTCTGATTATGGTCTTTTACATGTTTGGCTACCAGTGCAGACCGTGTTAGTTAGTTATGTATTTTCTGCTATAAATAATGCATCTTGATATGCGTATAGGCTAGTAGTTGCTATGGTGTAATCTTGACTGTTGTACGAGCCATTGAGCCGAAACTTAATTTCTATTTCATGACTGTATTGCAATATATGAGAAGACACTGATTTTGTGTTCAAATTCATGATTGGTTATGATTGACCGAGGTTGCAGAGGGCCCCTGTACACCAAGGTCCTGTAGTTGTGTATAGCTTTATGTTTTTCTTCATTTTACGCTCTTGATACCATAGATATCTGTTGTATATATTAACTTCTTCATGGTATTTATGTTATTTGTTGTCCATAGTTTCTTTCATGCTTTTAATTGATTGTCAACTGATCAGTGTTTGCATTTTAGGTTCTAATAGGAAGCCCAGGCAGTGCATATAGTTTTTGATGACTAATGACATGATGGAATTATCTTGTCTTACTGCTGATTTATTTTATTTTTTCTAATTCCAACATTGTTTGTTTCTTTAGCTTTGCTTTATTCATTTATTTTTCTGCAGGATAAGATATTAGACTATTCATATCATTCTTCAGTTACCTCCTATAGCCATAGCGAGTCAAATGGTGAGGGAATGAGTGTGAATGTATAGTTTGATACTAGTTTATTTAATTTTGTAAGTTAGTGATTAGATTACTCATAACATTATCGGTTGCCTCCTATAGCCAAAGCGAGTCGAATGGTGAGGGATTGTAGGATGAATGTGTAGTTTAATATTAGTTTTATTTTATGCAATTTAGATATCAAATTACTCAATTTGTGTATGACTACCTCCTATAGCCAGAGCGAGTCGAATGGTGAGGGGTCAAAAATGAGTTGATGTGATATGATTAGTTTACTTTTCTTACAGTTTTTAAAGTGCTTTGAGTTCAGTCTTTTCTTTTCTTTATACAGCAGCAAGGATACTGGGTTCCATAGTCACTAGTTCACTATTTTGTTAATTAGACTCTAGGCACATCTTGATTTCATCATTGTAAAGTTTGAACACCTTTGGAACACTTTGAAGTTTGGAAATTATTTTAAAGGCCATCATTACCTTGAATACTTTTGCCCATACTTGATTACTAGAATCACCATCTCACACACCATCTCACATTACGGAATCAACAAGAAGATAAATCCAAAAACAAATCAAAAGCTAAAAACGACAAAGAAATAAGAAAATGGTTATCTTGCATAGATAGTGCACTTCACTTCAACAGTTTACGACTCCCGAATTGACAATTTATATAGCAATTTAGAACACACTAAATTGACCAAACAATCCATAAACCATGGGATTGTATAAATAGAGCTAAGCTCTAAGTAGTTTGATAGTAACAAATCAAGAAGATATGATGTATGAGAGATAGCTCGAAGGTACAAGCTTAAGTCTTGGGTCGTAGCATAGGTAGAGGCTCTACGGCTGAGTGCGTAAAGGCCTAGAATAGAAGTCTGCAGCTGAGTGCACGGACTTCTGCAGCTGAGTGCACAGGGTGAGTCGAGTCTGTAATTATTTGGAATTGTCAATAAAGAGAAGTGTTCTATAATTTTTGTGTCTTTCTTTCCTGTTTATGCATCTTGTCATGCTGGGTATGAATTTCACTTATAATTCTTATATGATGCATGAATATATGTAAATGTTATAGTTAAGTGACGGCAAGTAAGAACATTTGTTTACACAAACCTAACTAAGATAGGCTAATAAGATAAGTGAAACACTTAGGATAATTAAGGAATCTGTGCGACTCACTACCACAGCAGTGCAAAAGTACCTAAGCCCTATATTAGGGCTGCACGAAGGTTGGTTGTATACTTTCACGAAGGTATTAAAGGCTGGAACAGAGGGTTTGCCCTACAAGCCCTAGAGTGAGATCACTTGCACGAAGGAAGTGATAGAAGAGATCAATGACATCACAACCACCTCAAGGGTGCGGAAACTTGGTTCCAGCATCCCCCCATACTACTTTGGGTGAGATGTCAGCCCGCGCTCCACAACCTGATGCTGAAAGGGCCAATAGTGTAGGGATTTGTTTGGCTAATTAACATTGAGCATACATCATGCCTCCTCAAGCCAAAAAATGGTTTCGTTGTTGGCACCAAAATCTTCATAAGAGATGTGTGATGTTGTATCACTGGAATCCAACTAAGAAAGGAATCAAAGGTTGGTTGGATAGAAGGATCGATGAGTTCGCTGCAAAAAAAATAGAAATCTACAACTAACAAAAGAATAATGGTTAAACAGGTACCTATATATGGAGGTCCACGAAATATTTTTCGCCTCCTTTCCAATTGAGCTATATGAGTGGATTGTGATGCTATCAGATAGCCAAGGGAGGTGGAAACTAGACAGTCCTACTATGTCGACCCCAGATCTAGTGCGAAGGTTGGAAGCATCAGAGGATAAGATCGTGCACATTGTCAATCATTGGCTTGATCCATCATAGGAGGATTTGTTACTGAATTCACGGTCGATAGCTCAGTGAGCTATAGCAAGGAAAAGTGACACTTTTTCAAAGGAAAGTGAGTTAAGTACGTAAAATCTTTGAATACTTGGATTAAAACGTTGTTGTGTGAAAAATGGATTATGTCGCTACCTTAATGTTCGGGACTACGCGAAGCAGAAAAATTTACAGAAATGAAGGAAATAAGGGTCCAGAGTATATCCCCTTGATTTCACCTCCATGAAGGGATGAAGAAGCAATAGCAAACGTCTCTCCGTGAAGCATTATTCAGTTAATAAGACAAGGGTTCCCGCAAATACAACCTCTGCCCACCTATGACTTCACCGCCATCACCTTCAACTTCACCCGTAGCACCTCCACCTCCATCGAGGTTCAGTATGGAAAATATAATGAAGTTTCCTTTGTTTAAAGGCTTGGGAAATGAGGACTTGGACCAATTCTAGTTCATTGTGAGGGCTATACAGGAAGCTCAAGGTGTTATAGATGACCACATAAAGAAGGTGACCTTGGTTAGTGGTCTGTAAGAACATGCACTAACCTGGTATATTGATTACTCTAAAGATAACCCAAATGTTGGAGTAGCAGACATCCATACAACACTAAATAAAGATTTTAGGAGGCCTAAATTTGAGCTGTAGTTGATTGTGGGATTCAAATAGAACGTGATGCAATCAGGAAAGACACCTTGGTAATTGGATCAAAGATTGAAGTGTCAAATCCGTGAAGCCAATATGAATTTGACAGATGGACATCATCGTGAATGGTTTGTGGCTTCACTACTACCCCACTTAAGGAGCGCGTTATGGCAGTAGGAGATAACAACTCAGACCGAGGCCTTGGAAATTTCCATGAGACTACATGGGACTCCGATGCAAGATCCTAATCTAGGAGTTCAGTAGATCCACACATAGCTGCAGAATCTGTGCCTTGAGATACAAAGTTTGAAGAAGGACAAGATAGTTCGACCATAGGTACTCGAGGAAGTATGGTGCTTGAGGGAGGCCCGATGCCTTTAAGGCTAGAAGCTCATGCAAGACCTAGCGTGGGGCCTGCATTATGGCGTGCTATCTATCAGGTAGCCAGAAAATATGCCACGGATAATTGTCACCTACTATAGAAGTATGTACAAGCACTACAATAGCTATTCTGCAACGTTTTTAGTTCGATAAGACATGATGAGTGTACTTGCAAGAGCTATGAATTGATGATGGACATAACTCCCACCTAGAGGGTTCAGGCTGAAATGTGGACCCTTGACCAAAATGCATGGATGGCATGAATAGTATTTCAGGGGTGCAGACGAGGCCGAGGTGGAGGAGCACCTGGTAGAGGTTGTGGACATTTGATTTGCTACAATTGCAGAGGACTGGGACACTATGCCCATGATTGCACTAATCCAATGCATCTGTCATGCAAGTATTTCACGCTCTTTGATCATAAAACAGAAGATTTTCCTACATTGATAGCTAGGATATGTGACAAACAAGCGCTATTGCCTCCCCTGACTTAGAACCTGCATATGATGAGGTCTGAGCCATGTAAGGAAGATCCGAACATAAATATAGTGCTCAGAATTGAGATCACAATAGGCGATGACATGGGAAAACAACCCGAAGATAGTACATGGGTTCACAAAGCCCCAATGAAAGAGGCTAAATTTGATTTAAAGCGTGCTAGTGAAATCCTCATGGAAGCTAAGAAGAGCTTCGTTGAGGCCTCCACCTCAAGAAGAAAGGATAAGCCTGAGCCGGAGATGGACCCTTCTATGCTCACAACTTTCCTGGAAACCAGTATGAAGTTACTGCATGACAATAAGACTTTAAAAGGGTTACAAGAACTCATTAATAGATGTGTTGGGACCACGCCAGGTGAATCATGTGTAGTTCAAAATATCGGTAAACATAAGACAAGGACGGGGCATGAAATGAGACTTGCCACGCATATCGGAGCATACGAAATGGATCAAGTCATTCTGGGTTTAAGGTCAGATGCGAATGTCCTACCAAAATAGAAATGGGAGAAAATGGGGAGACATACATTGCAAGGGTCCCAGATTTAGCTAAGGATGGTGAATTAGTAGAAAATCATCCCCATGGGGTGGCTACAAGGGGTGACTATAGACACTGAGGGAGCAAGCACGCTGGTGGATTTTGAAGTAATAGAGATAGTGAATGATAGCAATCCTTACCCTGTGCTCCTGGGAATTGACTGGGCCACTGATATGAATGGGGTAATCAATCTGAAGAAGTGCAAGATGATCTTTTAGAAGAAATCACTGTGTGTAATAATACCCCTAGATCTTGCTGAAGGATCGCGCTATACGGAACCAGTCTGTCATTAAGAGATTGATGATGATCTGGACTACATCTATAAGATAACAACGCGAGACCAAGACTAGGTGAATCTCACCATGGATGGATGGATTACATGGGATCATGAGAGTTCCTACACTTCGTATCCTGATGAAGAAATAGAATGCCGGAAGAATCGGTTACACGAAGTAACTACAATAAATTGCAACATGATGACTTGATCACTACACTGTGTATCATCAGAGGTAAGAACTCTTCCTAGTTATTATGGAATGAATGAGGTAGAAATCTTTTTAGATGCATTTGAGAGAGAGGTACCAGAAAAGCAGTGCTTCCAGGCCTAAGACTGGACACAGCGCGCTACGCTCGCAAGATGGTGGGGTACACAGAAAGGAAGCTTTGATGATTAGCACGACTATAGGAGGATGATGAGAACATGATTTGGAAAGCCTAGGATGTGACTAACAGACAAGTACGATGGGTACAATGATTTGCACGTGCATCTAGCCAAATGGATGGAGGCTTGTGGAGAAAATCCACAACCTAAGTGGGTGCACCTATTCTGTCATACCCTGGATGTTATCCCAACGAATTGGTATATAGAAACAAAGTTTTTCAATGGGACAGGTGACTGGGATATCCTACACAAAGGATTCATGATGCCATTCAATTTTGAGGATGGGTTTGACAACATTGATGAGGCACTACAAGAGGTGAAAGCAGCCATCTTTAGGATACCACATGATCCTTTAGACCTAGTCCAGCCTAAATGGACTACTCAGTGGAGTCATGCACTTGAATTTTATAATGTAACTGCTGAAGATGAGGATGAGCGCTAGAGGGAGGAAGAGAGGCCAAGGCATTGTTTCTATTCTTTTGAAACTTATCTAATCACTACTTAACTTGCTACAGAAAGCACAAATGGAAGCAAGCTACTAAATCATCAAAAGCAACCTATTCTTAACCATAAGAGAAATACATCTAACATCAAACTAATCTACAAACTAAAGTAAAGCATAAAAATACAAGTAAAGAGAAGCTTGGCTGCTTGAATTGGGCCCTAACCCAAGAGCTTCAGCCCTCTAGGGTAACTCAGTGCTATCTGAAAAAGGATTCCATCTTCATTATAAAAAAATAGCAATATTACATAAAACTGTCATAAAATAGTAAGCTCAAAATTTGAGCAGAGTTTACAAAAGAAAAAAAAAGAAAAAGAGAAAATTGACCCTAGTGAGGCCCTAGGCATCTCTACTTATACCTCTAAATCTACCAATAGCTTCCTTAAAATTAGGGAGGCTTGGCTTCCAAAACTTGAGATAACTATCAATCATCTTCCACTTGCTCGGCTGCCTTCTAGTGCATGATTCGGTTGCTTGTACTCTGAGCTGAATGAAGGGGAATTCGAAGTGAGGAGCAATAAATGAGGGGATTCCCTCATATAATTCCTCTCCTCTATCTACTTCGAGTTACTGTTGTAGTTTGACCATTAGATCCTTGACTTGGACCTCAAAATCCATCAATAATCTGCATTAAATACATGTTAGACCACATGACATAATAACTAACTCAACTCACCCTATAAGCATATATATAATAAAAAAATCATACAATAAGCTAAGATAATGGTTGATTTTACTAGGTTAGGAGGTAAAATGAGCCCATATAATTACCCATTTATGAGGCTCATCAAAGCATCTACAGAAGATTAACATTCCAGAAATAGAAGGCCACCGCGAGGTTCAAGGACCATAGATTAAGAACCCTGATATAACTATGTCACTAAAAACAAGACAAGTAAACATTTGCATGGAGGCAGAACCCAAATTCGTGAAGGTTGGAGACTACTAGGATGATGCGGAAAGAGTTATTTTTGCGGACAAACCTAACCTCCCTAGGAGTCTAAGACTCTCTAGTGACAAACAAACCAAACAAGAGCAATCCTTCTCTAAACACACATTATTCTATGAGAGATCAAGTTTTTTCCGATCTTACCTTAGGTCCAACGCTTGTTGTAGCAGTCCAGCCTTGCTGATCCAGATGAGCTCCTCCTTCACTTTAAGACCTGCATAAACTAACAAAGCAAACGATTACATAACACCTGAATAATTCATAAAACAAAGCATATTCATCACATAGACCAAGGAGTACATGAAATAATTCATTAACAACAAATCATTGAGAAAAATGGACTTAATTGTATTAAGGAAACAAAAAAGGAACCATTACAACCTGAGCCTTGGTGTTGTGCAAGCTCCTCCCAGGGTCCAACAAGAGATTTCCTCTACTTTGACAAGCTCACCCACTCCCAATATGGCAACAAGGAAGGATAGGGATCTCTCCTCACAAGTCAACAAAAGTCCTAATTCCAGCAGCATCTACCCTTTGGAATGTTCAGCTTTCAACCTTCCCTCCCTTTGCCCAATGCCTGTATTTATAGTGTTCTAGAGGAAGTTATTCAGTTCCAACATCAATGGGATACTCCCTCTTTTGGATGGGGTAGCTCCTCTCTTGATGGGATAAGTTCCTCTATCATAGGGATGCATGAACCATCTGGAGGTGCTCCATACACGTCAAACACTCTTCTAGAAAGCTCTAGAAGTTACTACAAGTAACTTTTTTAAGATGAAACTCGCGCCTTTTGACCTTTAGAGTAGTACGCACCCATCCCTTGACTTACAGAGCGTACAAGTACGCAGGTACAATGAGCTTGGGATGCGTACACGCAGGCAAGGTAGAGAGAACCTGCGTACCCAGAGATAAACATGATTTTTAATGACTTTCTCTCTTTTTTGAAGTTTGACATGGAGAGCAGAGGTATAAGGCTTGACAAGGAGGATAATATGACTATTGATGGAGCCATATTAACTGCAGATAGTCATGGTGACAAATTTCAGTGTAACAAGGATATTATAACTCCAAATGATTGAGAAGGAGATGTGGAAGTACTAATGGACTAGTGGACAATGATTTGAAGTGGAGGAGTGGATGGTTGACTTCTCGGTGAAGAAGTTGAGATGGATGATGATGATGAAAGAGTCTTGCTATCGAATCCTTTAGGTCATTTCCTTTCTCTCTTCCTTGTAGGTAGAGGTAACTCGGTTGGCTGAACACCAAACTTTTCACTCTTTAATCTGGTAAGAGGATGAGCAGGGTTATATTGTGAAGTCACGCTGCCTTGAGATTTATCAGATCTTTGAGCAGATATAGAAAATCACTGAATTTTGTCAATCAAAGATTCAATTTTAGGAGGTTCAATAGTAGATTGTTCTGAAATGTCAGGGTTTGTAGCAGTGGTTGTTGTTCTTTCAACTTTTGGCTCTGGATTTAAAGATTCTAAATGTGATGGAGAAGTCGGGGGAGATGGTGAGGGCGATTTACTCTCAGAATGGTATTTATATTTAGACTTACTTGCCATTCACAGTTTGGGGCCCTCCTTCTAGCGCCAAATTTGTCGAAGCCCCGAAAATCGGGTCTACAACAAGGGGGATACCCACCTGGCACGGACCTTGGTTAGCAGCTCCTTTTACGTTTGGTATAGTGGGTCTGACTGGGGATATGGGACCAGTTTCCCAATTTATGTGCGTGTGTGTGAAGAATTGATATTTCCTTTCTAGAAGTTTCTAAGTGAGATGCTCTAATTCTAACTCTAATCTAACGACATGCAATTGTAATCTAATAAACAGAAGTATCTAATTCTACACTAACCCGGGGTGTAATCCTTCCGTTATGCGATCTAAAATGATTTCAAATAACAATTGGTAATAAAGATCATTCAACTATTATGAGAAAAGAATTCAATATAGATAAACCACTTCGTATAAGAAGTTAGACGAAATAGTTGTGAAAAACATATCGCATAATAAGCTACTCATACATTAAGCATAAATAAATAGCTATCACCGTACAAAAGTGCCAAATGATTAACTCAAGCATTCACGCATCAATATATAAACAACAAAACATGAATATCACTTTAACACAAAGGCATAAATAGTTAAGAGATAGAAGTACCATTTATAACTAGTTCTACTCATGAGCTTCAAGCGATAATGATTTATCACTTCTTAATCCAACATCCACTAAGAGTACATAAGTGCAACATCAGTAGCAGATATTAAATGCAGATATCAATAAATCATGTTTCATTCATTCATCAAAACCTCCTCGCAGGGTGCAAAAGTGCATGTTCTGAGGACAAGTTTTTGATAAATTTCAGGACCCTTCTCTAAATGCATGAGAAGGGTTTAAATACCACTAACTAAATCTAAAAATAACTTATTAAAAAAATGTAGGATACAGTTTAAATGACCATCCTTCTTTTAGGCAAAAATAAATCAAAATTCATACTAATATTGAATCTAAAACTAACAACCAACTATTTCTGTATCCGCTCCTTGAAATCGCAAGCATTCAGCATTTGCTTGAGAAGAGTCAGCTGGCTGACTTCAAACTTTAACTGTCCTGTGAAAACAGAATCAGCAAGAGCTAGCGCCATCTTCTCGACAGAATTGATGATGCATTTGAGAGTCGTACACTGGTTATGTGGTTTTACCAAATATGCCCAGTAAGAATCCCAATTCAACTTAGTTAATCTTTTGATTGATTATGCCTTTTCTTGAGCCTTCTGTCTCCAGCCCGTTTGCAATTGCTATACATATAGACATACCATTTTGAAGATATTTCTGACAATTACCACTGGTTTTAGGATTCAAGTTTTACATTTTTACCTTTAGTGTTCTTTCCTACAAATTTCTGGGCTTACAGGTGACTGAGCATTTAGAGGCTTTCCTTTTCAAGAAGTTTTGTCGCGCTAATCACGCATTGGAAACTGCCTCCGTTTCTTGATCAAGGCTTCCTTGGTCCGACTTTTGCCTCTTGCGTGCTTTTTGTTTGTGGATATAAAGCTCATATTTTGTGGAAATAATGATTTTGTAAGTTCTTGACCCTTAGTCTTAAATTGTCTGTTTTTGATGTCAGCGCTATCCAGTACCCATTTAACCATGTCCGTGTAGGGGAGAATTTTGGGCCTCGCTGCTATCTGGTGTAAGAACGAACAAGCTAGATTTGTAATGGATGCCTCAGAAGACTCCTGTGAGCCTGCAGTAGCTGTAACCTCCATCACCTTGGGATTCTCTTCCTCAAGTAGATTATATATGCCTTCCCAAGTAGTAATACTGGTGTCTCTCTTATAGGCGGTGTCTGTATACAAGGGCGTCATTTCTTTATCTTCAGAGCTCAGAGCTTTGCCTTTCTTCCGCATAATGTCTTGAATGCTACTTTGTATAGTTCTTTTTCGTTCCTGCAATTTACAAGTGAGGTGAGAGTAATGATAAGGAAAGGTGATGGGAAAGCTTTAATTGCCAAAGACATATAAAATATACCACCTTACGTGAACTGGCTCTTCGATAAGCACAAAACCATATTTCATTAACAACTAGCAACTAACTCATTAATTAGCATTAAAGCGCATAACTAGGTCTTGGTTTATGGAAAAAAACTTTCTCGAACAATGAACCCGAAAGATCTGCGACGAAGCAATTTTGTGATTTGCTTCGCAATATCATTCTATCGCAGTATTGCTTTGCCACTCTATCGTAATATCGCAATATCGCAGAAGCGCGGCATATGACAATTTTTTGTTAATGTGTTTTCTGTGAAATGTGATTTTACAATATGCGCCATCACATTTCAGCGGTTTGAGGTTTTTCAGCGTAAGCGGTCTTTGAGGCATGCGATGTGACATATGTTTTTTTAATATGTAGTGTCGCATCGTGTTTTCACAATATTAGAATTCGTCTCGTAGGGAGGTATCCTATTATTCTTTTTGTGATGCGATATTTCTTAAGGAGTGATTTTATCTTACCTTATCATAAAACTTAAGCTTTTCAGATTTTTCAAGGGTATTTTCCTATGTTTACAATGGTAAGTCTTATTAAAAAGGAAATACAAGCACTAATTAATTTTTAAAAATTTTTGACTAAGGGCCCCCACTTATTTAGTATTAGTAATAACACTAAATAAGAAGGGGGGTTCTTGCTGGCTACAACAGATCCTTTCTACTGGATGGTTGTGCCCATGCCTTAGATCCCTTTACATGATGATTCTTTGGATAGCTGCGTCTATACCATGATTCATGTATTATTATTTAGAGTTTATAGTGATGTATATGTATCTATGCTTGCTTGCAGGTTCTCTGACGATGGACTCTGGTTCCCTGCAGGCACTTGTAAATAATTTCACCCCTCACTCTAGCTCTACCTTCAAGCTTTAGGGGTCATTTGGTACACAACATTTTGTTACTTTCCCTATAATTCTCATCTACGATCTTGGATGACCTCTACAGTGTACCCAACATGCTTTCCTATCATTAAGGAACTCCCATTGTCTCCCTCTTTATGAGCAGAACAATTCCCTTTTGCATCATTTCCCAAAAATCTTGTTTACCCTAGTTTAAAAGGCCAACGCTAATGACCTATGTCCTCCTTGCTCTGATATGCAGGGATTACAACTGTCCCTAGCACTAATTGGATCGACTGAGCCCTTTCTCACTTACGTTGATCCTCTTTTGGATTTTTTTTAATATGGAGCTAAAGTTTCCAGCTCTAGAAGATTTGTAATGGAAGTGTGGTAAATGGTTATGCCGAATGGAGTCGAGGAGGTCAGTCTGGGCTCCTCTCCCCTATTAGGATGGAACTAATCCAAGAGATAAGTCCTTCTCCCATGAGAAGAGGAACCATGTCCCATCCATCCAAGCTATAAAAGCCCCTCTTTTTCACAAGAAAAACCTTGTTTTTAAGTAGGGAGTTAGAATAATTAGCAAGATATCTATAGTCTAAAGTTTTCTAGTGTGTATTTGAAGGAGAATAGTGTGATTTTGGTTTTTTTTGAGACTAGAGGGAAATAGGCCTTAAACTTCCATTGTTGAGGCTATCCATGAGATGCTAACATGAGTATTTGGGAACCCGAATATGTCAGAGGAGAACAACAATGTCAAGACATTGGTTGTAATCTCTTCTTGAACTAATATATATGCAACTATCGATTGATTTCCTACATGAAATTTCATCTCACATATTTATGGCTTAATGTTTCTTGACCTATTAAGTAGGATGAATACAATATTGTATGCTATTACATTTGTTGTTTGTTGTTGTTTTCTTGTTTTAGGCATGTGAAGGAAGGAAACAAAAGATAGCTAGAGCGAATAAGCAGGATCATCACCAAGAGGAATAGTGTTCTAAGAGGTAGTTCCTCTTAATTGATTCTAGCCTAAGGAAATCTTCCATAGATTGTCTGTTTGTGACCAGACTAGCTCTCTCGAGCTAGATGAATTATTTATGTCTGCACATAGAATTTACTTGCATCACAATATCACTTTAAGTCATTGATTCAGAAGATAAGGGTTCGTGAAGGCCAGATAGGGCCCTAATTTAAGGAAACACCTCACTACTACATCACATAGACTTCTGGATGCAGAAACCTAGTTCTAACATCCCCCAATATTGCCTCAGGTGAGACTATAGTCTCTGTTAAGTGAACTGTTGCCGAAAGGGCCGGTAGTGTAGGGTTTTGTTGGTTAGCACAACTAACTTTGAACCTAGGTCCAACCCCCCTCAAGTAAAAAATTTGTGGAAACCTTAGTTCAAATTATGTGTTTTCAAGTTTGTGTATGATTGATAATGTGCTTGTATTCACATTTGTAAATATGAACAAATGGTAAGGATTTCCCTAAAATTGATACCAGTGAAGTTATAAAACTTGGTAAGATATTTACAATGGTTTAAGGAACATGCAAAATATATGTGTGAGTAAAATCTTATAGCAAAAATAACTAAAAAAATGTGTTCTACCTTATATCCTAGTTGTTCTTATCTAATCTTCTTAGAGGTGTGACATTATGTGTATCATAAGAGATTTGGTTTCATGTGTGGCACATATTTTTGAGTATATTTTAAATTGGATGAGATACACCATATTAAAAATAATGTTAAATAATGTGTGACACCATGTTAGAGAGGATACTACTAGAGAGAATTTTACTTTTGGTGTGATACCATAGAGAATATTTTATTTAGGGTCCAATAGATGTTAGAATATATTTGATTTAAGTCCCCATACATGGTAAATGAAATAAGATATTATAACACATTTTCTTATACCCCATTTTCTTGATTTCTTAACATGATATACACTTCATTATTCGTAGATTCATTTGGTCACCATCATGCACATTATGCAAATAATTGTCCTGTTTACATTTCATTAAGCTTTTTCTTAAGTGTATAATTTGAAGCCGAATGTGACATATGCTCTTAATTATAAAAAATCCTTTTATAATAAATTTATAATCCTTAAGCTATTCACCTTACCACCCTCTTTCATGTATCTTATCATCTTATCACCATAATGCACGCTGCCCAAAGATTTCCCTATTCACACATCATAAAGCTTTGTATTAAGTGTGTACATTGAATTTTTTTGTCACATGTGATCTCAAATATTTCAAAACATGACTTTTACATAAAATTCTAATCTCTTTTAACTTATTCACCTCACCTAACACCCTCTTTTTTTGCATATTGTCACCCTCATGCATGTTACCCAAATATTTGTCCTATTTACAATTCATTAAGCTTTGTCTTAACTATGTACTTTGCAACTTTATGTCACATGTACTCTTACCTATTTCAAACATGTCTTTTACCATAAAATTATACTCTTTTAACTTATTTATCTCATCCAACACTCTCTTTTAGATTGGAAAATGTTTATGATGCATTATGTTTTGCATTTAATATTCTTTTAAATGCAACATAGATTTCGAACAAAATATTTTTAGGAGTGTGTTTTGTCACATCTAAAATAATTTTGGCTAAAAAAATATAACTTTCCCATTTGATGTCTAATCAAGTTTCCATTTATCATAGTGTGGAAAAAATAAGTAGAGATTTCCAATAAATGCTCTTACAACTCCTTTCAATACCCTTTCAGTAGTTTTCACATCTAAAGAGGGTTAGTTGATGAGAGATATGTGTGAGTGTTATTGTACTTAGCGACCTCGAATTCTGATTTTGTAAAATGTGTTAGATTTTTAATCCCACAAAACCTATGGTAGGTCCATTTCTGAGGTAAAATATCACTTTTTACTAGTGACCACAATTATGCGAAAAACATTTTTTTAAATAATCTAGGGCCCCGTTCTTGTCACTATTGTACTTGAACTTAGTTTCATCAATTATTTTGACATGTATATTGTATACATACCTTCAAGATTGCTATTAAAATTAGATTTATCCATTAAAAATTGAGAGATTTTATTTTTCAAAAACAACCAACATTTGTAGCACTTGGTACTAAATAGTTAGAAAGAATATTGACTCTTTCTTAAAAATAATTCAAATCCAACATATGCCTTGTAGCATCCATAAGGCATAAGATTTATTTTTTGATTTTTTTTCAAATGTATAGGGATTATTCCTAAGCACTTAGTACCAAGTACTCCAAACACCAGTTGGTTGTTTTTTAAGAGTAAAATCTCTTAAATGCTAATGGTAACTCCAGTTTTAATGAACATTTTGAAATATCACATAACTCTTATTTTATGATAATTGATAGAACTAAGTTTGAGTAAAGCAATGTAAATAATGGGGCATGTTGTAATCTAGGGAAAAGTACGCATGGTTACCAATAGTAAGGAAACCAAGAATTCACATAGAAAATAACATAAATGAAGAGAACGAGAAGAGGCACAAGTAGTGGAGAACCAGTGGAAGCTAACTTTGTATATATCTCTTAAAATCCAAGCAGAACTGATACATTGAAGCATTCTCATATATTTATAGCATGTCAAGATAGTTACATCAGTTTAACTATCAACCATACTTAACTTAATCCAAGTTAGTCATTGAATTAACAAGCTCGTTTACTAACTTACATTTTATTGACCTAATTCAACTGAGATAGTCAACTAAGTCAACTTGCCCCTCCAACATATCCCCCACCCTCAAAGCATTATCATCCCGAAGAACGGGATATTTGGAGTGATAGAAAAGATACACAATGTATTACAACAAAATCATTATTCCTTATACAATTCTATATTCATTCGTTGTGTCTTTAAGCGCTGAAATTTTTACCAAATTTTTATACAAAGTAGATTACAATGTAAGATAGAAAATGAAAGATAAATTAATGCAAAACTTTTTGTGCTTCTTCAAAAACTACTTCTGGAGTCTCAATTGGAGCTTCATGAACTGGTGTTACATAGTATTTTTTCACGCCTCTGGCACTTCCTTGTGTCATACCCCAGAGTGCCTGAAACTTGGAAATTATGTGGTGTACCCATCCTGATATGTAATCTAGATTCTCCCTGAAGAGATGATGAAAACATGAATTGAACCTTCCCTAAAGAAGTGATCTCAAAGACCCTAATTTCAGGATTCGTGTGACTGCATCACTACCCACCCATGCTAATGGCAAGTTGCACTATAGTAGCCTCACGTTGGAAGTGCAGTTTTGACTTGGATACTCACACTGATCCCTAAAAGGTAAGCTTTCCCAAATAAGAAAAGAAGTTTCGTGATCTAAAGACTTCTAAAACGACGATATGGAGGTTGTTCATTGTGGATGTGGTTGAATTCTCCCAATATTTCCATTTGATCTTATCGCTATGAGCTTCCTCCTTGAGATGAGGGACTTCCCCTATATTTGGTGAGATCCTAACTCCCTCTCCCTGCCTATATATCCATCCTCTCCCATTACCAAATGGTTAGACTCTGATTATTTGTACCCTTATCCTGAGATAGTGCCTACATGTTATTCATTTTGGCTTGGATAACTTAAGCTTGGACTTGGACACTCACTCAAGGAGGGCTTACTAACATCAAGGCCTAGGTTGTATGCTTCCTCTTTTATTCATTAATATATAAAAATACTAGTTTACTTTCCATAAATGATTGTGTGAATGCTACATTTATCTTAATGCTCCTTGATATATAAATTCGATTACATTCAATTATGCTTGTTGCACTTGTATGATTTTTTATGTCTTTGTCCTCTTGTGTAGGTATTCAAACTTTGTGAGTAGTAAAGAATGAGCCTGAGGAGCAAGAGATCAAGATCTTCAACAAAGGAGTGCATTATAGCATCAGAATGAGGTAGGTCTCCTTCCTTTTCTCTCATTTCGATTGTAATTTAGGAAAGTGTCTCATATATTTTCACGTTGGTTGCTAGTTCCACTCATTGGGCTAGAGGGATCGTCTTTATTCGTAGAGAAGATTTACCTACTCAACAAAAAGGTGACTCCACAGGGGAAGTTATAACCTCCCCATCCATTCCTTTGATCAAATTATTTGATGAGTTTAACCTACCGTCAATTTCTTGGCTTGTATGCATCACTATAGATTTATGCAGTCACTGGCTTTTGCTTGAGTGTTGAGTTTAGTCTAGTTTTTGAATATTTTTATTTTTTCCTTATTTTCCTTTCCTAGTGCATTTTCTGGCCTTAGAGAAGCACTGCCAGTGCTGCTTTTGAATTAACAGTCGCGCTGATCTACCTTTCATTTCTGCTTTTCCTTTAATAGGCATGATGGTCCTAAAGGTTAGAAAAAATTAGGGTTTCTTCTTATTTTTAGTGGATTTCAACCTCTATCAGTTTTTTTCTAGTGTGATTATAGTGTGTTTGTCTTGATTTTGTCCTTTTATGGTTTTAATTGTCTCTTGACTTATGTTGATGTGTGATTGAAGCTTGATTTCCTTCTCGGGTTCTAGGTCTAGGTCACCATTCATTCATCACTTGGTCTATCTCTGTGAGATTGATTGCCTCTATTTAGGAGTTTTACTCTACTCATGACACCATTTGCAAGTTGTTTTTCGGTCCTATCTTTGAAGTTGTTTTCATTAGTATTGAGTCATATTGGTGCTTTGAAATTTTCTTTTGCTCCATCGTCAAACATAGATTATGATCGTTTCTTTGGTGGAAATGAAAGTGTATGCTTGTTTGATATCATTGTTTCAAAAATAAAAATGAAAGGATTTCTTCATTTAAGTATTTTTGAAATGATTTTTGTTCAAAACCAAAAGTGAATGAAATTTTCATTTTAGTTGTTTTTTAATTCCATTTTTCCTTTTCTTATGCATTAGTTTTCATTTCAGAGCAAAGTGAAAGGAAAATAACAAAAATATTAGTGCATCTTAGTGAAATAAAAGTGAGTTTTGTTTCTCATAAGATTGCATGTAGGCATTGCATTTGTTAGTAAAAGTGAAAGAGTAGTTTTTAATTTTACATCTTGCATTGAAAAAGTTAGGGATATATGTTTTGATGGATTTTTCTTGATTGATGGATTTTTCTTGATTGATGAATTTGTGGTTGTCTCTTTTCCCTCATTAGTTTAGCCTTCATTTAATGAAAAGATTTCATTTTTCTCATTTAGTTGCATTATAGGAATTTAGGTGACATAATTGAGCCATAAAATTGATACCTAATTGAATATAAACTTAAAATTAACCTCAATTAACCTAAGGAGAATTTGTAAACTAATGCAAATATTTGGAGGTCTAGGCTAGAGTTGTTTTCTGATGTCTTTAAAATAGAAGTTGTTATTAACTTCCTGCATCGTATCCCAGGGGTGAAATCCCATTCCAGTATGAAAGTATATCGAAGGTTCTCCAATACTTTTGGGTATATAAGAGGCACTTTAGTATGGAAAGTATATGGGAATTCTCTCATGGAACAATTATGCATTAGACAACATTAACATGAACTTGTGCTCCCCATACTATTGAGTATATATTGGGAGACCCCACTAGGTTGATATCCTTTAGCCACAGGTAACCGAGTTAGCTGCCTTGTAAACATGATACACCAAACACAACATTCGGGGAAATCAGCCTTTGTACATTAAGTCCTTGGTTTCAGCTAAGGTGTATATAATGTTCACAGATACTTGGTAAACCCTCTTGCCTAGCATTACCCTTTTGATTTATTTTTTGTTTCAAGTTATAAAATTAGCTGCTAATGATAACATGTCAAACCTGTTGTAGCATCCATTTGTCATTTAAATTTTGTTTCAATTTTATTAAAAAAAATAAAATAAAAATATATTATTTTCTAATGGAATTAAAAGAGAATGTGGAAGTCTGAAAGAAGTGATTTATTCTATATTATTGATGGCTTTCAAACGTGAGAAACCCAGGAGAAGATCTGAGCCATCCGATCGTCAGGAAATAGATCTAATGGTAATTGTGTGCTAACAAGCGTAGAGGAATAACTCCAAATCGGATGCGAGAAATTATAAAACTGAGTTAAAACCTTAGTTAATCGGGGTTGTCCACTTGAGGGGTTGAGATCCGATGGTAATCATGTGGTTAACAAGGATGAGGTTTAATCCAGAAAACGGATGTGATGGTTTATGGAATGTGATTTAATCTGTTGAAGTCCAGATCGATCATAGCCTCTCATTAAGAAGGTACGAGATTTGACGGATATCACATCAAAAAGTGCACATGTTTTATTATAAATCTCAGACCCGAGAAGTCTATGAACTGTAGTTTTTTTTCCTTTCAGTTCTGTGGGGAAGGTAAAGGTTTGTGGAAAAGGTGAATGCGATAAGATTATGAGCCAGAATCTTAATTCCTTTGGTTCCATGGTAATTGAAGGTTTTCCATATTCTGCATAAATCAACCAATTCTGTTGTTTTAGTAGAATAACTATGATGGTGATTGGTTGGGTTTCTTTGTGATTCAGCCAATTAGAATGCTTCTGATATATACGTGGGCCCATAACCCATAGGTCCACACATGGAATTTTGTAAAGATGCAACTTTTATGCGTTAAAGTAGTTTAGTTGTCATCAGAACATCTACAGGAATATTGTTGAGAAGAAGATAAATGAGATGAAGGAAGCAGTTTCAAAGGCCATAGATTCGACTAGCAAGCAACAATCACCAATCATACTTTGATTTCTGTTACTTCTTGTTATCTTATTTTCTTGATAAGAATGAGGTGTCTTTTACCCTCCAATGTAATATTCTATAATGACTTTTACTTTAGATAGTTAGAAGGCAGTTAATCAGTTTTGATAGTTACCATTTGTCCCATGATGTATAAGAAGAGGCAAAATTATAGAAAAAAAAGGTCCGAATTTTGAAGAGCCTGGAGGCTATGCTATTGTATTCTGGATAGATTGATGATTAATGAAAGAATCAGGAGTATTCCACACATTATTGGGTATTATTTTGTAATTTTTTTGTTATGCGTCATCGTGTGTCTTTCTTTCTTTAAGTGCAGTAACAAAGTTGTAGGTCTTTGTTTACTTATGTGAATGAAGTTAAAATTCCTTAAAGAGTGCTCCTATACTTAAATTTCCTACGTCTACATTTCTTTTAAGTTACAGATAATAGTTTCTATGAAAAAAAAAACATATTGTCTCTAACTTCTCAAAGCATTACAGATAATAGTTTCTGTGAAAAATAGAATATTGTTTGTAACTTCTCAAAGCATTCTTCACTCAACATTTATATCCAACAACCATATGGCATTCTGATAGTTTCATATCAGCAAATTATTAAGGGTTAAAAGTCAGGCCTTTCAGGTCCTTCACTTGAGGATACATCATACAAATAAGTGACAAGAATAATAAACATTAATGTCTTAAGCACAATTTCAACACAGCCAAGAAATTGGTTTCTTAAGGGACAACATTAATTGATGTCATTGCTGGGGAATGAAGTCAAGAACACTTTTCCCTAGGTTTTTAATATTTTCCTCTAGTTGTTTAGTGGGGAGGAAATATTTGGCTATATTGAACAGAAAATAATAACTCTGGCTTCAAAGAGGCCTCATACAAGGTCAAATACCTCACAACAAAAAGTTCAATCCCTATCAGACCCTGAGAGACTAGTTTCCAATAGGGTTGGAAGGAAAAAAACTCCAGTTGCACCAAGTCCTACATTGTCTACACCTGGCATCAATTCAACACATTTTTCATCCAAACATTTTCCTTTGTTTGACTAGGAGCTACCTTTTACATTCACTTCATTTCAAGAACCCAACTGTCAAGAACAATCTTCAGAGTTTATTTCTTTCTCAGTATCTGTTATACTTGTTCAACCTGAACCTATAACTACATTGCCACCTTTTCATACTTCATTTACTCCTCAGTCAGGTTATACATCTGTTGGTACTCAAGGTTCAGTAAGTTCAGGAGCAAACATGGTAGCACCTGCATTCTTGTTGAATAGATATGCACCTATTTAGTTTCCACAACAGTTGAATCAAATGCCTCAAGAATACTTCACAATTCTTCCTCGTTTCTCAGGGGAAAATGAGCAAACAATAAAAGAGCATATAGCAGTGTTTTGTAATTTTTCTGGGAAAATCTCAATGTTGAACACCTGGATGTTGTTTTAAGGCTTTTTGCAATCCTTGGATATAGAAGCAAGAAAGTGGTTTAAAGGGCTTCCTAATAACTCTATTCCTACATGGGAAGAGATGGAGCACTTGTTCACCCAAATATGGGGAGAGAAATGAGACCATGGGTATTCACTCACAGAGTTTAATGTTATTAAGAAGAAATATGATGAAAGTGTTGTTGAGTTCATGAGAAGGTTCAATAAAATTTGCAATAGTCTTCTAGCGGAGATCAAGCCCCCTCCTGCTGGTGCAAAAATAACTTTTTCAGGGGCATTTGAATCAGATTTTGGGTTCACATTGAGGGAGAGAAGATCCACAACCCTTGATCATATCCAAAATAATGCCTTAGAAATAGAAGCAAATCTGGTGGTTGTAGGTAAAGCGCTCGAGACACAACCTACTCAAGATAAGGGAAAGGCTAAAGTGGAATCCTCTCAAAGTCAAACATTAGAGGATATGAATAATGTAATTAAAAATTTGTCTAATAAATTGATTAAATTGGAATTGGAGAGTAAGAATTCTCAGAGGAAAGTACAACCGATCAGAAACTTTAATCCTCAATATAGAAGACAACCTCTACAAATTTTGCAAAAGGAGAGAAAAGACCAAGATCAGGTTCAAGCACCACTTTAATTAGAGGCAGATCCTGATGAAGTAACAGAGCATTCTAGGGACCATGATGATCATATTTCCACATTGTATGTAGTAGATGAAGATGAAATAGGTGTTGAGAGAGAAGAATATATAGAAACAAATGCCATTTGTGATGAGAATGAAATTTATGAATATTGGAAGTAGTTTACTGATTTTATGCAAGTAGAATTACATAAGAAATATGACTTGAGATCAAGGAAAAGATCTAGAATTCAAGAAAATGAAGGTGAGCAACAAGTTTCAGCTCCCCTACAAAAGGCGACTCCACAAGAATCACAACCTTCAAAACAATTAAATAAAGGAAAGCAACAGAAGAATACAAATAGCAAGACTCAAAGACTTCAAGGTGAGCCTTCTCAAGATAAAAGTGACAAAATTCCTTTAGAAAAAATTGTTTCCATTCCACAAGAGATTTCAGTGCTGAAGAAAAGTCTCACTAAAGAGTTAGAAAAAATCAGAATTCAAATGCCCCTCACAGAGTTGGTCAAAACACCAGTTTATCAAAGAGAGAGTGTTGAGTTTATAAACCTGTCTTAGAATGTAAATATAAATGACACTGTGAATTTGCAAGAAGATAAACCAGTAGTGGTTTTTGGTCCAAATGTGGAGGAGGTAGATTCTTCAACACCTTCTTTCTACATTTCTTTATTGATTCATGATTTCCTCTTGCATAATTGTATGTTTGATTCAGGAGCTTCACATAATATTATGCCACTATTAGTAATGAAGCAACTAAACCTACAAGTTACTAAACCTTACAGAGACTTGTATTCTTTTGATTTAAATAAAGTCAAGTGTCTCAGGGTCATTAAAGATATGGTGGTGTCACTAGCCCAGATCCCAACTAGAAGCTTGGTAATGGATGTAGTGGTAGAAAATATCCCTACTAGGTTTGGAATGTTGCTATCTAGGTCATGGGAGGATAAATTGCATGTTGTTTTGAAACGGGATTTTACTTATGCTATCATTACCAATTTTTGGTGGAGAAGAAAGGAGGTTGTATAGAGAAACAATATTTGTTAAAACCTTCACAAAGAATGAAGAAAATAATTCACCTGTATATAGCCAAGAAAAAGATGACTTTTCTTTCTTCATGTTGCATGACAATGAAGAGTTGGCTGAAGATAACCAGAGGCAACTTACATTAGCTAGTGCAAGTACAGAGTTGCAAACAGAAGGGGTGTGGAAGTGCTTCTTTGATGGAGCTTATTCTAAAGAAGGAACAGGTGTTGGTTTCTTTTTAATTACACCTGGAGGTAATATGATCCCCTTTTCTTTTAAATTGGAGTTTGAAGAAACTAATAATGTGGTAGAATATGAATCCTTGATCATTGCTCTGTAAACAACAACAAAAATGGGAGTCCAGCCAATTTTCGGTTTTGGAGATTCAGAGTTGACTATAAAGAAAATAAAGGACCATTGTCAAACAAAACACCCTAGGCTTAGGGCATACAAAAATGAAGTGTGGGATTTAGTTGAGAACTTCCTTGAGGCTTTCAACATACAGTTCATTCCAAAAGATGGAAATATATTAGCAGACTCCTTGGCTATGGTTGCTAGTACTTTTAGGCCTCCTATAAATCCAAAGCTAAGATATGAGGTTGAAATGAGGCATAGGCCTTTTGTTCCAAATAATATAAAACAATGGTAGATTTTGAGGATGATCAGCAGATTAAGGAATTCTTGACTATGATTTAAGATTTTCAAGGCATTGAGATTGATCAAGATGAAGATGAAGCAATAGAAGGTGCAAAAGTAAGTGGTTTGCAAAATTCCATACTTAAGAAAAAAATTACTCAATTGAAAGATAATATTCTGCCAAGGGGGTTTGTCCCTCTTGAAAGACTTTTTAACTCCAATGATGTAGCCGTTAGTTCAAAGAAAATTCCATAGGATGAATAGATTCAAGATCACAATATTGGAACCCAAAAGGAGCCCAAGTTAGTTAAATTATTTAATGGAGTTACTCTTAATTATATAGAGAGATATATTGAGCTTTTAATGGACTATATTGATGTTTTTTCTTGGTCCTATGAGGATCTCAAGAAATATGATGTAAGTATTATTCAACACAAGATTCCCTTGAAAGAAGGGATTAAACCATTTAAGCAGAAACTCAGGCAGATAAACCCTTTGCTTTTACCATTGATTGAGAAAGAAGTAAAAAATATTCTTGATGCCAAGATGATAGTTCCAGTCTGGTACTCTGACTGGGTGGTCAATCTAGTACAGGTGAGGAAGAAAAATGGAGAAATAAGGCTATGTGTGGATTTTAGAATCTAAATAGGGCTTCCTTGAAAGATAATTATCTGTTACCTAAAATGGATCATGTGTTGCAAAAGGTAACAAGATCATTTACAATTTTAGTGCTGCATGGGTTCTTTGGGTATAACCAGGTGGTTGTTGATAAAGAAGATCAGAAAAAGATTACATTCACAAATCCTTGGGGAACCTTCATGTATGCTCAAATGCAATTTGGGTTGATGAATGCAGGTACAACATTTCAGACGGCTATGGACATTGTATTTGTAGGTGATAAGTTTGTAGTGATATACTTTGATGACTTCACTATTTTCTCTAAGTCCGATGAGGATCATCTAGACCATCTTAAAAATACTTTTGAGAAATGAAGAAAATTTGGGCTTTCTTTTAATCCTAAGAAGTCTATTTTTTCTATAGAAGAAGGAAAACTACTGGGGCACATTGTTTCTAGAGATGGAGTGAAGATAGATCTAGCAAGGGTGCAAGTTGTACAAAAAATACCCATGCCCAGGAGTAAGACAGACATTCAAAAATTGCTGGGAAAAATAATTTTTTTAAGGAGGTTTGTGTCCAATTATGCTGAAATTGTAAAAGAAATTACCAATATGTTGAAGAAGGAAAATGAGGTGCATTGGACCAAGGAAGCTAGAGAGCCATTCTCTAGGATTAAAGAAGCATTACAAGTAGCTCCAATTTTAATTAGCCCTAATTATAAAAAGACTTTTCAAATTTTTTCATTTGCATCACTTAATTCAATAGCTGTTGTTTTGTTGCAGAAAAATGATGAAGAAAAAGAGTAGCTAGTTGCTTTCTTTAGCAAGATTCTCAGAGATGCAGAACTAAAGTACAATATTCTTGAAAAGTAAGTATATGTTTTGGTAAAATCCCTAAAGGCCTTCAGGACTTATGTTCTATAGTCACAGATCATTGCTTATGTGCCAAATGTTTCAGTAAAGGATCTCTTAGTCTAGTGTCACTTGGAAGGAAAAAGAGGAAAATGCATAGCTAAGATTCAAGAGTATGACCTGGACATAAAGCCCACAAAGCCGATGAAAGGTTAGGGATGGGCAAAGATGTTGACAGAGTCAAATTTTTAGGCATTGAGAATCAACCTGTTAACACATGTAAATGAGGAAATAATTGAAAAAGGTGAAGAAAAATCAAACTCAGGTATGAAGATCCGATATAAATTTTTATGTTCAGAATGGTACAAGCACATATTTCATTATTTATGTTTTCTCTCTTGTCCTCAATCTTTGGATAGAACAAGATATAGAGCATTAAAAATCAAAGCACAACCATATGTGATTGTAGAGGGTAGATCGTATTGGAAGGATCCTGTGGGAATTTTATTGTTATGTTTAACAGAGGATGAATCTACAGACACCATTAAAGGTTATCATGAGAAGTTATGTGGTGGACATTATAGCTAGAAAGCTACTGCACATAAAATCATCCAAGCAGGGTTTTATTGGCCCACCCTATTTGGCGATACATATAAGTTTGTCAGAAGTTGCCAGAAGTGTCAAATTTTTGCTGAGAAGAAGAGGTTAGCTCCCTTTCCTTTGATCCAAGTCTTCATAGAAGAACCATTCAAACAACAGGGACTAGATTTTGTTGGAGGAATTAACCCACCTTCAAGTGAACAACACAAGTGGGTTCTTACAGCTACTGATTACTTCACCAAGTGGGTAGAAGCTATACCTACTAAAAGGGAATATGACTAGGTGGTGATGAAGTTTTTAGAGGAAAATATTTTCAGCAGATTTGGATGCCCTATCAAAATCATAACAAACAATGCTCAAGTGTTCAATTCAAGTAAGTTTGTTTCTTTTTGTCAGAAGTATAATGTTATTTTATCTCATTCAACAGCTTATCATCCACAGGGAAATGGATTGGCTAAATCCACTAGCAAAACATTGATGAAAATTCTTAAGAAAACTATTGCAAAGAATCAGAAAGACTGGGATTCGAAATTGAAGTTTTCTCTATGGGTTGTCTGAGTGACTACAAAAAGTTCTATAGGAAAATAACCTTTTGAGTTAGTATATGGAACTCAAGCTCTATTCCCAAGTCATCTTATGAAGCCTATGATTGCAATTTTTCAAGAGGTAATAGAAGAGCCCAATGCTCTGGTAAGAAGGATGCATAAGGTAGTGGAGTTGAGTGAAAGTAGGGAGAAGGTAAGAGATAATTTGATTATGTATCAATCAAAACTGAATGGTATTTTTGACAAAAGGGCCAAGGAAATTGACTTTAAAGTTGGAGACTTGGTATTAAGGTGGGATACTAGAAAGGAAGATAAGGGAAAACATGTGATGTTTGATCCTTTCTGGTATGGCCCATTCAGAGTTATAGAAGCAATGGAAAATAATACATTCTTCCTAAAGAATCTTGATGGTGAAACTTTACAGCTGCCTGTCAATCAGCAGTACCTCAAACATTATTTTCAATTCTGAAGCACAAGAATCTTGTCATTGTAGATACCAAAGCGAATTCATTGTACAAATTCCATAGAATTTAAATTGGCTAATCAATATGTGACTCCATGCCCAAGGTGAAGTCACTTATATGCAGTTTTTAGTGCTTTTGTAGCAAAGGCATTATCCCCAAGTGGAGCTAGATGTTGTAGCATCCATTGTCATTAAATTTTGTTTTCAATTTTATCGCAAAAAATAAAAAAATCAAATATTATGTTCTAACGGAATTAAAAGAGAATATGGAAGTATGAAAGAAGTGATTTGTTTTATATTATTGGTGGCTTTCGAACGTGAGAAACCTAGGAGAAGATCTGAGCCATCTGATCGATAGGCAATAGATCTAATAGCAATCGCGTACTAACAAGCATGGAGGAATAACTCCAAAATCGGACGCAAGAAATTATAAAACTGAGTTAAAACCTTAGTTAATCAGGGTCATCCACTTGAAGGGTTCAGATCCAATGGTAATCGCGTGGTAAACAAGGACAAGGTTTAATCCAGAAAATGGACATGATGGTCTATGGAATGTTATTTAATCCGTTGAAGTCTGTATCGATCACAGCCACTCATCAAGAAGGGATGAGATCCGATGGATATCGCGTCAAAAAGTGCATGGGTTTTATTATAAATTTCGGACCCGAGAAATCAATGAAGTACAATTTTGTTTCCTTTCGATTCCATGGGGAATGTAAAGGTTTGTGGAAAAGGCAGATGCGTTAAGATTATGAACCGGAGTCTTAATTCCTTTGGTTTTGTGGTAACTGAAGGTTTTCCATATTCCACGTAAATCAACCAATTCCATTGTTTTAGCAGAATAACTACGACGGTGATTAGTTGGGTTTCTTTGTTATTCAGCCAATTAGAATGCTTCCGATATATAAGTGGGCTCATAATGCACAGGTCCACGGATGGAATTTTTTAAAGATGTAGCTTTTCTATGTTAAAGCAATTTAGCTATCATCAGAACATCTACAGGAATATTGTTGAGAAGAAGATAAATGAGATGAAGGAAGTAGTTTCAAAGGCCACAGATTCAAACAATGATAATTAATCACCAATCATACTTCAATTTCTGTTACTTCTTGTTATGTTATTTTCTTGAGAAGAATTAGGTGTCTTTTACCGTCCAATGTAATATTCTGTAATGACTTTTACTTTAGATAGTTAGAAGGTAGTTAAGCAATTTTGATAGTTTTGATAGTTACCAAATGTCCCATGATGTATAAGAAGAGGCAAAATTATAGAAAAAAAGGTCTAAATTTTGAAAATCCTAGAGGCTATGCTATTGTATTCTTGATAAATTGATGATTAATGAAAGAATCACGAGTTTTCCACACATTGTTGGGTATGATTTTGTAATTTCTCTGTTATGTGTCATCATGTGTCTTCCTTTCTTTAAGTATGGTAATGAAGCTACAAGTCTTTGTTTACTTATGTGAATGAAGTTAAAATTCCTTAAAGAGTGCTCTTGTACTTAAAGGTCCTACTTCTACATTTCTTCTAAGTTATAGATAATAGTTTCTGTGAAAAACAACATATTGTCTCTAACTTCTCAAAGCATTATAGATAATAGTTTATGTGAAAAACATCATATTGTATCTAACCTCTCAAAGAATTCTTCACTCAACATTTATATCCAGAAACTATATGGCATTATTAGACTTTCATATTAAATAAATATTAAGGTTTAAAAGTCAGGCCTTTCAGGTTGTTCACTTGAGGATATGCCATACAAATAAGTGACAAGAATAATAAACATTAATGTCTTAAGCACAATTTCTACACATCCAAGAAATTGGTTTCTTAAGGCACAACAAAACCTATGCAGTTTCTTCTTGGCTACACTTTGAGTAATTCCTTGTAATTTTAATTTTCAAAAGCCCTCAACAAAACATATCTTCTCCTTTTGATCTCGAGAGAAAGTCATCATGGTTGAACCATTGTGTTCACCTCATAGTTCCCCTTCATCATCTAATACTGAAGGGTCTTCACGAGGAGTTCATCTTGAACTTTCATAGTCACTTGAAGCTCAAGGATTTGAACTTGAAATTGTCCTAAGATTCCAACCCCTTGCTTCTTGTCCCCCACATTGAGACTCATCGTCATTGTAGGAGTTTGATCCCAAACCCCCTGAGAGTCCACTAAGGTTTCTTTTATACCCCTTGAATCCACTTTCATTTGTGATATCTCCTCAACATCCTTACAGTCCATACAATCAACCTGATGTTCCTTTGGAGTTATCTCCTCAACCATTTTAGATTCCTCCTCATCAACTATTTCCACCTATGGCTTCAAAAGGTGAGATTCCAACCTCTCCTCGAGGTCCTCCAGAAGTCTTCACTAATCACACTCCTATTGTTGATAATTATTTTGAATACAACTTTCCCCTGGAAGGATTTCCTTATGAAGGAAGAGTTCCATCTCAACCACCTCCTGTGAACAATGGGCCTATGCTTCCACATGGTTATATGACCTTGGTTCAACTAGTTTTAGGAATTCTCGATGCTTATTCATTATGCAGAAATCCAATTTGGTCATTGAATGCTATGCTGACTTCTAGTTTTTTTATTCCTAACATGACCTCTCATAACCTTGTGCAAAATTCTGTTACTGTAGTTCCGATTCAACTGATTATTGGGAACGGGTACCCTAGGGTAATTTTTGGGACTAAAGGCCTAAGTTTGGGGCAAAAAGCCCGAATTTTGTACAAAGGAATGTAAAGTCTCCACATTTTGTGGTCGTGGAGCGGGAAGATAGCAAGAGTCAAAAAGGGTTTTCGCCCTTAGCTTAGATAGCCTGTGTCGGCTTTGGAGATCTTCCATTGGTTTGCAGACCATGGGATTGTATAAAATGGGAGTCTTAGAAGTAGAGTTAAAAAGAAAAGGGAAGTGCTTGAGGCGTCTGTGAAGAGCTAAGAGGCAGAGTCTTAGTGTAGGAAGAGGCTCTACAGCTGAGTGTGCAGAGGCCTAGGGTAGAAGTCTGCAGCTGAGTGCGCAAACCTTTGCACCTGCATGCACAGGGTAGATAGAGTTTGTATTGAAAATCTCAATCATCAATAAAGAGAAGTAATCTAAAATTACCGTGTATTTTTCCTCTGTCGATCGCATGTGATTATGTTATGTTAAGTTATGGGTTTATGTTATAATGCTAATTTGATGTGCGAATGTATATGTTTCTATCTGTTATATTAACGAAAATAACGATATATGTTTATGTGAAGATAATATTAATTTCATGGTAAAATTGGTGAACACTTAAGATAATTAAGCAAATTATACAATAACATAATAGAAAAGGCACGTAATTACCTAAGCCACTGGTTAGGGTTGCGTGAAGGATGATCGTATACCTTTGTGGAGGTTCTAGGAGACGGAAGAGAAAGTACATTGATAATCCCTAAAGGCTTATTGATCCATGCGAAGGAAGGGTTTAATGTATAAAATTGACGTCACAACCATCTCAAGTGTAGAAACTTGGCTCCTGCATCCCCCCATACTACTTTGGGTGAGACTTCAGTCTGTGCTCCATGGAATGATGCTGAAAGGGACAATAGTGTAGGGATTTTCTTAGCTGATTAATGTTGAACTTGGGTCAAGGCCCATCAAGTGAACAATTTGTTCTGTTTCTAGGACTGGGATCTGCATAATGATATGTGTGATGTCACATCATTTAGAATCAAACTAGTAAGGAGATTGAACACTGGTTGGATAGGAATATCCATGAATTCACGACGCAAGAAAATGGGAATATGTGATTGACAAAGGAACATTGGTTGGATAGATATTTGTACACATAAATTCATGAAATATTCTTCTGTTCTTTCCTGGTTGAAATATACGAGTGGATCATGAAGTTGGCATATGGCCAGGGAAGGTGGAGGCTTGACAATCCGATTGTCTTGACCCTAGAGTTAGTGCAGATATTGGAATCCTCTGAAGATAAGATCGCATGTGCTGTTGATCAATAGCTTGATCGTATCATAGGAGGGTTTGTGACAAAGTTTGCAGTTGATACTTCGGTTAACTACAATGAAGTAGAGCACCTCTTATTCAAAGGGCCCCAAGGTAAGTATTTGAAATCACTAAATACTTGGATTAAGATGCTCTTGTGTGAAAATCAGGTCATGCAGTTACCTTGATGTTTGGAGCTATGTGAAGTGGAAGGTCTTTTAGGGAGAGAGGATGAAAAGGTCTTGAGTATAGCCCAATTATTGAGCCTCGTTTAAGTGATGACGAAGGACCAACACAAGCTTCTCGTTAAGCGATATTCAATTGATAAGACAAGGGTTCCCACAAATACCCACACCACCTTCATCCTCATCCCATCCATTCACATTGCCTCCATCCTCACCTCCGCCACTTACCCCATCGCGCACACCACCACCTCGTCCACCACTGTTCAATATGGTGAGCTCCATAAAGCTACCTATATTCAAGGGCATAGGAAATGAAGATCCAGACTAGTTTTGGTTCATGGCGAAGGCTGTATGGGAAACTCAGGGTATCATGGACGATCAAATGAAGAAACAAATAATGGTTAGTGCTTTGCAAGACCATGCACTAACATGGTACATTAATTACAGTATTGATAACCCAACATCCGCATTAGCAGATATCCAGATTGCACTGAATAGAGAATTCAGTAGACCTAAGTCTCAAGCGCAATCCATTGTTGGATTCAAAGACATCATGATGAAGCATAGGGAGATGCCCTGGGATTTGGATGAAAGATTGAAGTGTACGATCCGTGAAGCCAACATGAACCTAACTGATGGGCAGCACCGCGAATGGTTTGTGGCCTCACTCCTGCCCCACTTAAGGGTTGCGCTATCAGAACAGAAGATTAGGACCCAAGCAAGCTCTAGAAATTGTGATGAGACTGCGTGAGACACCAATGCAGGATGCAAATCTGGGGGTTCAATAGATTCATGAGTAGTTGTAGAACCTTTGCCTCGAAATGAAAAGTCTGAAGAAAGACAGAACAACTCGACTGGAGGCATGCGAAGAAGTCTAGTGCTTGAACTGCAAAGGTCAGGGGCATGACAAGGATCACTGTCTAGTCTTTGTGAACTATGTTGCAGCAGGGGGACCAATGCCTCTAAGGCCAGAGGCTGCGACAAGGCTAAGTACAAGGCATGCGCTATGGTATTCTATATGCCAGGTAGTTGGGAAACATGTGAAAAACAATTGCCAGTTGCTGCAGAAATTCATACAGACACCACAACAACTCTTCTACAATTTCTATCAATCAATAGGTCATGACGAGCACAATTTCGCTAGTTACAAATTAACGATGGACAGGACACCTAGATATAGGGTGTAGGAAGAAACGTTGGCTCTAGATCAAGGCGTTGGGGGAGTGCAAGGTGAGTATCAAGGGCAGAGCCGAGGCCGAGGTGGATGGGGTGCTAGTAGAGGCCTAAGGGTTATTTTTTGTTACAATTGTGGAGGACCAAGATGTTATGCGAGTGACTCCCTGAATCCGACGCGATTGTGATGCCACTGCTACACTTAGTTTGACCATGCAATTGAGGATTGCCCTATATTTTTGGCTAAGATTCATGAAAAAGGAGGCACAACCTTTGCAGCTGATGCAGAACCTCCAGATGATGAGGGCTGAGCCTCACAAGGAAGACCCTAAGGTAAATGTTATGCTATGGAGTGGAACGACGATTAGCGAGGATAAAGGGAAGCAACCTACAAAAGGTGAGTGGGTCTGCAAAGCACTAGAAAATGAGACTCAGTTTGATTTGGAGTGCACAAAAGAAACATTTATGGAAGAATAGAAAAGCTTCACTGAGGCCTCTACCTCAGGAATTCATGAGAAACTGATTGAATAAATGGACACATCCATGATTACCACGTTCTTAGAGACCTGCATGAACTACCCTGTGATAGTAAGGCTATGAAGGGACTACAAGAACTAATCAATCAGTGAACTGGCAAGGAGAGCACTACTAGCGAACCATGCGTAGTCAAAAAGCTTGGTAGGGATAAGGTAAGGAATGGGCGTGAGATGAGATTCACCTCGTAGATAGGGGAATATGAAATGGACCAATTTATCTTGGATCTGGGGTTTGACACAAATGTTTTGCCAAAAAAAACATGGGGAAAGAATGGGGAGACTTGCACTCCAGTGGTCTTCGATCCATTTAAGGATGGAAATTCAATAGAAAATAATCCCAATAGGGAGGCTGTAGGGGGTAATATTTGACATCGAAGGTGCGAGCACACTAATGGATTTTTAAGTAATAGAGATTTTGGATGGTAGAAATACCTGCCCTGCACTCCTTGGGATCGATTGGGCCACCAACATGAATGAGGTAATCAACCTAAAGAAGTGAAAGATGATATTTGAAAAGAAATCACTCCGCATAATGGTGCCACTTGATCCTACAAAAGGACTGTGCTATACAGAACGGGTCCATGATTATGAAAGTGATGACGATTTGGACTAGATTTACAACATAATGATGTGAGACTAGGATTGGTTGAATCTGACAATAGATGGACGTATTGCATGGGACTGTGAGAGCTCCTGCACATCGTATTTGGATGAAGAACTAGAGCACTAGTAGAACTGGTTGCATGAAGTAACTACGCTGCACTGTAATATGATGACCAAGTCATTGCACTACATATCATCAGAGGTAAGGAATTTGCCTCACTATGATGGGATAATTGACATTGATCTCTTTTTGGAAGTTCCAGAGAAGCATCACTTCCATACATTATATTGGGCACTGCGCGCTACACCAGCAAGATGGTGGGGTATGCACAAGGGTAATTTTGATGATTGGCGCGAATATAGGAGGATGATGAGGATACGTTTTGGCCACCCAAAGGTATGCCTAACAGAAAAGTATGATGGGAGGAATGATATGCACAATCATTTGGCCAAATGGATTGAAGCATATCGAGTGAAGCCTCAGCCAAAATGGGTCCATCTATTTTGTCATACCTTGGAGGTTATACCAATGAATTGGTACTTGGAGATAGAACTCCCTCATGGCATTGAAGAATGGGATGTTTTACACCAAGGATTTCTGATGATGTTCAGTTTTGAGGATGGATTTGTGTCCATTGATAAAGCATTGTAGGAGGTTAAGACAACCATCTTTAGGATACCACAAGATCCTCTAGACCTGATTCAACCTAATTGGACTACCCAGCTAAGCCAAGCACTGGAATCTTACAATGTAACAGTGGAAGAAGAAGAAAGACATGAGAAAGATTAATATTTTGGAGACTAAGGATCATCATAGAGTTGAAGGACCATAGCTTAAGAACCTAGACATAAATGAGCTACTCAAGACCAGGCAGGTGAGCATTGGCATGGAGGCTGAACCAAAGTTTGCAAATATTGGGGACTATTAGGATGATGCAACAGTAGATAAGGTCACCAAATTGCTCCCCAAATATCATAACTTATTCCTCGTGAAGTTTTTCGATATGAAAGGGATAATAGGATACTTGGGTGTCATGAAGATCACCCTAAACCTAGATGCAAAGCCTGTGAAACAAAGACCGTACTGCCTCAACTTGAAGTATAAAGAAAGGGTCCACATTCTGTTAGATAAGATGCTCGTGGTGGGTATTATTGAACTAGTGGAAGAATCTGTTTGGGTAAGCCTAATAGTGGTTTAGGAAAAGAAACAGAATGAAGAAATAAGGATATGCATAGATCTCAAGAAATTGAATGACACTTATCTGCATGATCCTTTCTCAACCCCGTTCACCGACGAGGTCTTGGATAATGTAGGCATCCAAGAAGCATACTCTTTCACTGATGGGTTCTCTAGATACCATCAGATCAAAATCGCGCTTGAGGATATAAGAAAGACGACCTTCATGACTAAATGGGGATGTTTTCAATACACCATAATGCCTTTTGGGCTAAAGAATGTGCCAACAATATTTTCACGTGTAGTCATTGTAACATTCAAAGACTTCGTTCATAAATTTCTGGAGGTATACTTTGACGATTAGAAAATGTTTAGATTGGTCAAGAGCCATGTGGCAAGTCTGCACTTGATGCTAGATACATGTAGGAGATACCAGATCATGCTCAATCTGAAGAAGTGTCTATTTTGTGTCTGTTTTCAGTTCTTGCTGGGTCATGTGGTATGCATACAAGGATTAATGGCAGACCCCATGAAGATCACGGTGATAATCAACTTGGAGGGGCCAAGGAGTGTGAAACAGTTGCATGCAACTCTAGGGCATACCAGATACTATAGAAAGTTCATCAAGAGCTATGCCTAGATCACCACGCCTATGGAAATTTTATTGAAAAAGGATGCTATGTTCTATTGGAATGATGAATGTCAGAAGAGCTTGGATGTGCTAAAAGAGAAAATGGTCGCCACACTAATCCTAGTCTTCCTGGATTGGAAAAAGGAATTTCATGTGCATGTGGACACATCATGTATTGCACTAGGGGTTTTACTGACACAAGATGGTGAGGGAGAACTAGATCATCCTATAGAGTTCACAAGTAGGAAGTTGTCTAAAGAAGAGAAAAAATAGTCCACGATAGAGTGCAAAGGATTAGCTATGGTGTATGTGCTCCAGAATTTCAAGAACTATTTATTGGGCGGACACTTTAAGATGTATATGGATCATTCCATGTTGAAGTACTTGGTTAACAAGCCTTTGTTGGGGGGGAACTATGTAGGTGGTTGTTGTTGTTCTAGGAGTACGACTTTGAGGTTGTTGTGAAGCCAGGATGACTGAATGTGGGACCTGATCATCTATTGTACATTGAAATTGGCAAGGAACCTACTAATTTAGAGGAAGGACTATTTGACACCCAACTCTTTGCATTGTGTGTCACGGACAGTCACCTTGAAGATATTATCCACTTCCTAACAAGAAGATCGGCTACGAAACGTTATACAAGTCAATAGAAGAACAAACTAGTAGTGCGCAAGGTAGACTTTTCTATCATTGTAGGGCACTTGTACAAAATGGGGTCAGAAGAAATATTGCGACATTATGTGACTGACTTTGTATGAAGCAGCATCCTAGCTGAGGCTCATGGAGGAGCTGCGGGAGGACATTATGCAGGGAAATCAATAATGCAGAAGATTCTACGTATTGGGTTGTGGTGGCCAACCATGTATAAGGATTCAAAAGCATATTGTAGAGCATGTGATGCATGTCAAAGGACTGGTAGGCTGTCGCACAGGGGTGAGCTAGCTCAGATGCTGCAGGTGATGTTACAACCATTTGAAAAATGGGCAGTTGACTTTGTGGGACCAATTCAGCCTTAAGGAAAGAAGATGGGCATGCAGTACATCATCACCGTGACTGCGTATTTGACTAGATGGGTGGAGACACAACCTGTGAAGGACTGCATAGGTGTGACATCAACAAAATTTATCTTTGAGTATGTCTTGACAATATTCACGTGTCCAAAGATCTTGATTAGTGATCGCGGTACGAACTTTCTTAATGAAACAATCAACGCGTTGATAGAGGAATTTCAGGTGTATCATCAGAAAATTATGCCTTATCATCCATAGGCTAATGGGACGGTGGAAGTGTTCAATAAGATATTGGACAGTGCACTGATGAAGGTCCGCAATGCTCAAAGAAATGATTCGGACGTGTGCGTACCCACAGTGCTATGGGCCTACATAATGACTTGCAAGAAGCTGACTGGACAAACACCTTTCAAACTCATATATGGCATAGAAACTGTGATGCTAATGGAATACGTTGTACCTAGTCTATGCATAGCGGCACTCGCAGGAATGGTAGATCATGAAGCCCTAGAAGAGAGGCTCATGCAGCGAGCGGAGCTTGAGGAGGGCCGATTTCTAACTAGATTTCATCAACAAGTTCAAAAGGAGTGTGAGAAGGCATGGCACAATCAACACATCAAACTGTGCACCTTCAAGGTAAATGATCTGGCCTTGTTATATGACAACAAATTTGATAAATTTCTACGGAAATTTGGTCAAAATGAATAGAGAACCCTTCCCAGGGAAGGTGAATGGCAACCAATTGAATCCATACACCGGTTATCTAGCTAGGTGACTATATGAAGGAAGCATAGACTTAGTGCTCTAGGCAGCTGAAAGGAAGCGCGAGACTATAACATAAATTACTTAGGTCAGAGAGCTACGCGATTGGGGAACCGAGTGGAATGAAGAAATGTCACAGATCATATAGAAGCGTGCAACCAGCTGCACTACCAAAGGAAAAACCTTGCAGGATAGCCCGAAAGTGACTGTTAAAGTCAATATTCATGATTTGAAGATGAAAAAATGGCCAAATGGACTGGGGGGCATTAAAGTTGGAATTTATGAATAAGATCTTTGAAAATACGCTACCAATCTAGCATTAATGAACTGATTTTGGGGGCAACGGTTGGATTTGAATTCGAAAATACCTATAAATTAAAAAGGGTTGCCCAGTGAAAAACACTTGGAATTTTGATAATTGAGTTGTTGAGCTCTCAAGCACACATGAGCCGTGAAAACTTTGAAGCTTTGATAGTGAGTTCAACATTTGAGAATTTGCCAAGGAGACACAAGAGTTGTTGAATAACATCATGTCGACACCAACTGAGACTGTAAATGTTGGGGAAGTAGTGATGACCGAAGGAGTTGTTCCAGGGGTAGCCATGGCAGCCAAGGGAGCTGCTTGAAAGGTTGTAACTATGGAAGTACTAGCTAAAGTACTTAAGTCACCATAGTCACCGAGGCCGAGGCCTACCTCGACCAAGGAGGGTACTAAGAATAAGAAAGTCAAGCAGGCTATGACACTGCATCCAGTGTGTGCATCACCTATAAAGCACCCACATAAGGATAACCGCACCACACAGGAAAAGAGAAAGGCGGTTGACTTAGAGATGAAATAAGAGGTCGAAGAAATCCACATGGATGATGAGGATATTGTGATGGAAACCAAGGATGTTGAGGTTGAGGGGTCTAACTCCATTTCTAAGCTACCTGAGTACATTCCTCTGCGCAGGAGTAAAACAAAGGTGTCAAAGGATATTTATGAGAGTAAGGTCACCCTACACACACCCCTACTGCAAGACGAAATTTTCTTTGGGGGACCGCTCTTGGGGCTTGTTCTTGTTTTAAAATTGGAAGACTGGGATTTAGCTAACACAGAGCGTTTCCCTCATTTAGCGACAGACCAACTTATGCACTATGTCTTCCACAAAAACACTGGAGTGACCACTTTGGAGTTGAGGAAGTAATGGAAAGGCATGGACAAGGTAGGCTTGCTAAACTTGTTATGGGTGCCGCATTACAACTGCATGCCCATCACGATGATCATGATCAACTAGTTGTTGTGCTTGTTGCACGATGGGTGTTTGTGGATGTAGGATCGGATACCAATCATTGACATGCTGATCCATAGGATTACGTGGTTGTGATACTCACGGGAAAATATGGCCATGGCATTTGGCAGAAAGGTTAGCAAGCATGCCCTTGTTGAGGCAGTGAAGGAAAAATTCAAGCTAGTAAAGAAGCCACACAGCGATGCCATCATGAGTATCAATGACCCCATGGTCAAAGTGGCAACACAAATCTTGTTAGGAAAGGTCATGAGGAAGTGTTGCAGAGATGAAGTGTCAACACCAATGATAGCCTTGGTGGCCCAGTGCATGGAGGGTGTACAGTTTAACTAGGTGCACTACCTCTACAGAGTTCCTTGTGAACTTCCATGAGGTGTAGGATCATAGTAAGACATTCCACTATGCATGGCTACTACTGTCCATAGTACTGGTTGCGTGGGAGCTACCCGAGGATAGCCAATTTCCTTTGGTCACACCAGACCTATCGGAAGTAGCGAAGTTCACTTCACTGTGGGCTATGAAGGATCCTCAGTGGATCAAGGAAATCAAGATCTTCTGGATCTTGATGGAGATGAGCATCCATATGGCCATCAACCACAAGCCATGGTTGTCACCAATAAATTTTGATAGGATGTAGGAGTACGTGGAATTCAAGGCCGACTTCCACCATGTCTCAATACGTGTATGAAACCCTGAACAAAAGTGGTGTGACCTACCATACTTGGCCATAGATGACATGATTGTAGTAGTCCTCGGCCGCTAGCCAGTAGATTGGCGCACTGTGACAAACTTGACAATAGAATCTAGCAAGTCTTCCGCATAGTGGAAAAAGGAAGAAGCCAAGCTAAAGATGGAATAATTGACTGCAAAGAAAAGAAAGGAGGCCAAGGATAAGGCCAAGGCAGAGCACTATTGCAAAGAAGATAGGTAGGCAAGTGGAAGAAGAAGAGCGTAGCTCTGACCAGAGTCAAGAGTCGCCTTCCCCAGAGCCAAAAGAAGAGGATGAATAGATGGAGCAGGGAGGAGTGGACCCAAAGACGAATCTATTATGCACCATGCACACCAAAGATCAAGAAAATGTAGGGCCACAGAAGAAGTCCAAGGCTAACAAGACATCTCTCAACTCGATTAGCCTAATGGAGGGGGACTTGAGTGACATAGGTGATATGGTGAGGGATTCCACTGCAGAACTGCTACAACAGTTCGAGCAGTAGCAACAGCGGGCTTTGGGTGTTATCTAGACAAGTCTACATGATCTGTAGATCCATGCATAATAGGTATAGACCAGCACAATGTCAATCAATTTGGCGCTTGGCACCTCCAAAGTTGTAGGGATGTGGCACACACAAGATCCCTGAGCAATAGTGTTGTCGAATGGAGCACTAGATACAAAGATAGAAGCTGATAGGCCCACTATTAGCCCCGTCAAGGGAGTTGAACTTAACTTTGCCACACTTCCTAGTGAGGTGCTTCACCTTTTGTAGGATGGCGTGATTGCAGAACTGTGGGCCCATAAATAGCGCGCTTTACAGGCCATCAGTGAGTAGAAGATCAACAATACCCAGATGGTTGTATAGCGAGACTCCGCCATTGACCTCGTGAAAGACCTGACAGACAAGAGTCAACACATGGCTAAGGTCGTGGCTGAGGCATGTAGATTTGTCTCAGAGCTAGACATTCCTAAGGCTGAGCTAGTAGATGTGTAGGTTTAGAAGCTTGTTGCTGGAGTACAAGACACAAACACATAATTGGCAAAGGTCCAGTTGGAACTGAACCTAAAAATCACAGAGTTGTAGTTGAAGGCCTGGCCTTCGATTCTGCTAGAAATTAGAGAACAATGTGAGTCAGATGTGAAAGACACCATAGCAATAGTAGACAACATAGTAAAGGACTGTACGACACTCTTCGAGTAGTCGCTAGAGGTGATCACCAGCCTGCAGGAAGACCCCATTATGTAGAGGCTGGAAACAAAAGTGTGAGAGCTGCAAGAGCATTACAACGAAGTTAAAGTGATGGTGTGCACTATTTCCATCATGCATAGGCTGGGAAAGTAGTAGGAGGCCAAGGCTTTGAAAGAGCAGATAGATGCAGCTAAACACAAGGAATCAACACTGAAGGCTTTCTTACAACCTTGATTGGATGAGGCCTATTTGATCATGGCCATAATTGAAGGCAAGCTTCTAGTCTGCAAAAGAATCAACAGTAGATTCAGTCACATTGCGTAGGGCCAACAACGAAGTAGTTGGTTGAGGAGATGAAGTAGGCGAGAACATAGTGTATCCTCGAAGTTGTAGTACTCGAAGTCGAGCTAGGATGTCTTCATGATAAGATATCTACACTAGTTGAGTGAATCAAGGGAAAGTCACCATGTTTGTGTTGGAGGCCTATTGGGAATGGGTCCCTTGGGGCCATTTTGGGGACTAAAGGCTTGAGTTTGGGGAAAAAAGCCCGAATTTTGTATAAAGGAATGTAAAGTCTTAGCATTTTGTGGCCACGAAGCGCGAAGATAGCAAAAGTTAAAAGAGGTTTCTGTCCTTAGCTTAGATAGCTTGCATTGGCTTTAGATATCTTCTCTTGGTCCGCGTACCATGCTATTGTATAAAAAGGGAGTCTTAGAAGTAGAGTTAAAAAGAAAAGGGAAGTGCTTGAGGAGTCAGTTAAGAGCTAAGAGGGAGAGTCTTAGCATAGGAAGAGGCTCTCCAGCTGAGTGTGCAGAGGCCTAAGGTAGAATTCTGCAGGTGAGTGTACAAAGGCCTAGGGTAGAAGTCTGTAGGTGAGTGTGTAGAGGCCTAGGGTAGAAGTCCGTAGTTGAGTGCGCAGACCCTTGTAGCTATGTGCGTAGGGCAGATAGAGTCTGTACTGAAAATTTGAATCATTAATAAAGAGAAGTATTCTAGAATTACTGTGTATTTTTCCTCTATGGATCACATGTGATTATGTTATGTTAAGTTTTGGGTTTATGTTATAACACTAATTTGATGAGCGAATGCATATGTTTCTATTTGTTATATGAACAAAAATAAGGATATATGTTTATGTAGAGATAATCTTAACTGCACGGTAAAATTGGCGAACACTTAATATAATTAAGGAAATTATACAATAACATAGTAACAAAGGCATGTAAGTACCTGAGCCATTGGTTAGGGTTACATGAAGGACGATCGTATCCCTTTGTGGAGGTTTCAGGAGATGGAAGAGAAAGTACATTGATAAGCCCTAAAATCTTATTGATCTACGCAAAGGAAGGGTTTAAGGTATAAAACCGACATCAAAACCATCTCAAGGTGTGGAAACTTTGTTCCTGCATCACCCCATACTACTTTAGGTGAGACTTCAGGCTGCGATCCATGAACTGATGCCGAAAGGGCAAGTAGTGTAGGGATTTTCTTGATTGACTAATGTTGAACTTGGGTCAGGGCCCATCAAGACAACACTAACTATTCCGACACAACTATTACCTTCATTTCAACCTTCCACTTTGGTGCAACCGACAATTTCAATTTATACGTCTATAAGTTCCTTTATTCCTGTCATGTGGAAAGAGTTATTTTTGCGGACAAAGCTAACCTCCCTAGGAGTCTAAGACTCTCTAATGACAAACAAACTAAACAAGAGCAATCCTTCTCTAAACACACATTATTCTATGAGAGATCAAGTGTTTTCCAATCTTACCTTAGGTCCAACGCTTGTTGTAGCAGTCTAGCCTTGCTGATCTAGATGAGCTCCTCCTTCACTTTAAGACCTGCATACACTAACAAAGCAAACAATTACATAACACCTAAATATTCATCATAAAACAAAGCATATTCATCACATAGACCAAGGAGTACATGAAATAATTCATTAACAACAAATCATTGAGAAGAATGGACTTATTTGTATTAAATAATCAAAAAGGAACCATTAAAACCTGAGCCTTGGTGTTGTGCAAGCTCCTCCCAGGGTCCAGCAAGAGATTTCCTCTACTTTGACAAGCTCACCCACTCCCAATATGGCAACAAGGAAGGATATTGATCTCTCCTCACAAGTCAACAATGGAAGTCCTAATTCCAGCAGCATTTACCCTTTAGAATGTTCAGCTTTCAACCTCCCCTCCTTTGGCCCAAGGCCTGTATTTATAGTATTCTAGAGGAAGTTATTCAGTTCCAACATCAATGGGATACTCCCTCTTTTGGATGGGGTAGCTCCTCTCTTGATGGGATAAGTTCCTCTATCATAGGGATGCATGAACCATCTGGAGGCGCTCAATACACGTCAAACACTCTTCTAGAAGGCTCTAGAAGTGACCACAAGTAACTTTTTTAAGATGAAACTCGCGCCTTTTGACCTTTACAAGAGTACGCACCCATCCCTTGACTTACAGAATGTACAAGTACGCAGGTACAATGAGCTTGGGATGCGTACACGCAGGCAAGGTAGAGAGAACCTGCGTACCCAGAGATAAACATGTTTTAGTGACTTTCTCTCTTTTTTGAAGCTTGACATGAAGAGCAGAGGTATTAGGCTTGACAAGGAGGATAATATGACTATTGATGGAGCCATATTAACTGCAGATAGTCATGGTGACAAAGTTCAGTGTAACACATGGAGTGCCCAATTCCTAGGAATGTGGATGAGGTAAGATCATTCATGGGATTAGCAGGTTATTACAAGGAATTCATAAAGAACTTCTCATTTGTTTTCTATCATATCACATCTTTGTAGAGAAAAGGGAAGAAGTTATAATGGACTGAGGAGTGTGTAACTAGTTTTGAGCCGTTGAAGAATTTTCTTACAAATGCTCTAGTTCTGAATATTGTAGATCCTGATAAGGAGTTTGTAGTCTATATAGATGTTTGCAAGAAAGAACCTTGTGGAGTATTAATACAGGAAGGATAGGTGGTATGCTATGAGTTAAGGAAGTTGAATGAGCATGATCAGAACTATGTGACTCATGATCTTGAGTTGGAAACTATCATTCATGCATTAAAGATGTTGAGACATTATCTCCTTGGCAGGAGTTTTATTCTAATGAGTGATCATAATGGACTGAGGTACTTGTTTGACCAACCTAATCTAAATGCCAAGAAAGCTAGATGGTTGGCTACTATCAGTGAGTTTGATTTCGAGATCAGGTACATTAAGGGCATGAAGAACAGGGTTGCAAATGCTCTTAGTAGGAGACTGCAGGTGAATCACATTTCATCTATGAATTCACATGGGACATATTTACAGGAGCAGATATTTCATGCAAGGAGGTATGATGAGAGGTTACAGTAGGTGAAGCAGAGATTGTAGTAGCAGGGTGAAGGTGATTGGAATGAGGAGTATCACCTCATGGCAGATGGCTTGGTCAGATTTAGGAATAGGATTTATGTGCTAGATAACAGTGACTTGAAGAAGCTTATCTTGATGGAGTTTCATGTTAGTCCATATTCAAGCCACCCAGGATATCAAAAGACTTTGAAAGTTGTTAAGAATTTCCACTATTGGTCAAACTTGAAGAGATAGGTGGTTGAGTTTGTTGCTAGATGTTTTGACTGTTAGCAGGTAAAATCTTAGTGTAAGCACCCAATTGGTTTGTTGCAGCCTCTTCTAATTCTAGAATGGAAATGAGAGGTCATTTCCATGGACTTCATTATAGTAATGTTGAGGAAATAATGGAAACATGATTCCATCATAGTTGTGGTTGATAGGTTGAGCAAGATAGCTCACTTCATTTGGGAGATAGTGAGGTTACATGGTTTTCCAAATAATATCATATCAGATAGAGATTCTAAGCTCACTTCCAAGTTTTGGAAGGAGTTATTTGTAGGTTTGGGGACAAAGTTAGCTTTTATTACAACTTATCACCTAAAAACATATGGAGATACAGAGAGGGTCAACAAGATTCTTGAGGATATGTTGAGTATGTATGTCATGCATCAGTAAAGGAAGTTGGAGGAGTATCTTCCATTGGTAGATTTTTCATATAATAATGGGTATAAGGAATCCTTGAGGATGATTCCATTTGAGGCTCTCTATGGGTAGAGTCGTAATACTCCTATGAGTTGGAGTGATCTAGTGAACAGGGTACTGATTGGACTAGATATGTTGGTTGAGATGGAGTAGGAGATGTAGATCATCAGAAGGAATTTGAAGGCAACACAAGACGTGTACTTGCGCATCAAGCCCAAGATGAGATCCTTGAGGATTGGGTCATGTTTCAGGCTAGCACCTTGGTATTGTGGGCCTTTTGAGATCGTTGAGAGGATTGGACCAATAGCCTACAGACCTACAGTGTCGCCGACAATGAAATTCCATGTTGTTTTCCATGTTTCAATTCTTAAGAGATATACACGAGATGTTGATCATGTGATTCATTGGTCTATAGTTTGGTTGTGGAACCATAGGGAGAGTTCCATCTATAACCACAATGCATTTTGCAATAGAAACAACAAATGCTCTAGAACCACACAATAGAGAAAGTTAAAGTGCAGAGGAAGCACTTTGGGCCCAATGAAGCAACATGGAAGATGATCGATTAGATGTGGCCTTTATATCCTTTATTATTTTTTGGTTGAATAAAATGAGTTTTTGGTATGTGTGTGTGTGTGCTTGTTGTTGTAAATCCCACAATGAGTTTCCTTATAAAGATCCAATAAGTGGTATGTTTATTTAGCTTTTTAGTAGGATTTCATTGTAAATATTGCATCGAGGTATGTTATAAAGCTCCATTGGTGATATTTTTTATTTTCAATGGTTTTCTAGTCATAGGTGTCATAGAAAACTGACAGTGTCCCCGTGAGGGGGGGGGGTTTGTAACAACCTCGAGTTAAAGTTTCATGTAATAAAGGATATTAAAGGAAAAAGTGAAACCAAGGTCATGGGACATGTATTCCAAGTTGAATTTTGGGAAAACATTGTAGCGGTCATCACTTGTGGTTTATTAACGGCTATGGAAATTGGCAAAGGAAAAGAGGAAATATTGGCATTTAATTATGAGAAATAAGGAAAATATGAGAAAAGGAAGGTAAAGAGACACAAATATAAATGCAAGGGAAATTAGAGAAAATTGAAGAAAAAAGAGACCTCAATGATAAAAAGGCATCAGACAAACAATTGATATCTTTTAGTCTGTTTTGGACTTGGATCAATTTTAGAGAGACAGAAAGAGAGAAAGAAAGCAAGCAAAGGACTAGCAGATGAAAAGCAAAGGAAATCAAGGGAGTGCAAGGAGGAATTTGGATCAACAACACCAACAGGAAGATCTTGTAGGTAATAGGTTGCAAGTGTAATTTCTTTTCTGGGATGTGAATGCATGGTACATGCATTTCATTATTTGGTTCATTATTATCATTGGCATGGGTTTCTTCTAAATTGACAGTGGTTGTAGCACTACCTTTCCATTTCCTGGATAGTCATGGTGTGATGGGATTCATTCTTGTTTAAGGTTTGTATTTCCGGAAGGTTTTGGATATGGTTGAGGTGATCTCAGTAAAATACCAAAGGTTGGGGGTGGATATGTGACCATGTGCTCAGTATTTAGCTCAAAAATTAAAATTCTCATAATCGCTCAAAACTTGTGATCTGAAAATGGGGCACTAAAGGCTTCTTGTGAGAATACAATAACCTCCCCCACTTCCAAAGCTTAATTATTCCCAAGACAACTATGATTAACCAATGCGGAAATAATAATGTGCTTGACAATAAGGTGTATGCTTATGTTTACTTTAATTGATTATATGCTTTAAAATATGTTGTTTGTGCTGATATGTAAATACATGTAACAGTGCAACAATGCAGCAAATAACAAACACATGGAAAACAATATTAATTTGGAGTTCACCCAAAACTCTTGGGCTACATCTCCTTGAGTTCTAGTCAACTCGACTAGGCTCTTTGGGATTATGGCATAAATTCTTTTACAAGCTCCACACTCAACTCCACTATTTTACACAGAACCAATGGGCTTAGAACACCATCTCAACCCTGGTTTTGAAGCTCTCGACTTTCTAGCCCTGGCTCTGGCTCTGGCTCTGGCTCTGGCTCTAGTTCTCGGCTCTGGCTTCTCTGAGCTCTTTCTTGACCTTTGCGTGCATCAATGGTTCATTCGACCTCCAAGTGACCTTTTGCAACCTTCTAGCGACCTTTAGCAGCTTTTCTGACAGTCAGTTGTGCTCTCTGGCTTTTCTCTCTCTCAGCTAACATCTCTCCTTCAGTGACCTCCCGTGCTCACCAACTGGGCTTTCTACTCCTTTGAGGCATTATCCCTGGCTCTGTGGCTTCCCCAGCCATTTCTCTGCATGTACTCATCCCTCTGCGGCTTCTCTGCTCCTTATCCATTCAAATCCCCTCTAAGTGTTAAACAATCACTGTCAAACGCCTTCAGGCATGTTGGCCACCTATTTTTAAACGGAAAGGACCATTGGTTTGGTTAAAATCCCTGGGAACATGTTTCCCTATTTACACAAGAAATACACTAAAAACAAGCAAAAACGATTTCTATCGAACTTCAAAAATCATTGAATCCACCTTATAATCCTTTCGGATCCGCATTTGGTCATTATCACAAGGCCACCATTGATCTGGGTGATCTCTGATCCAAAAGGCGATTTTCTCTCTCTGGTGCCAAGCCACATGTCGGTCAGTGAATGGGATCGAGCAGAGCCCGTCCAATACCACTTGCCGCCTGTGGCCTACCCGAAATCCTGCTCATTACAGAACTCAAATAATATAAAGCTACATGTATAATCCTTTCGGGTTTGTTTTATCGCTCCAGGCATATTCCCTTTGTATTTCATTTATTTAACGAAAATGCGAAAATACATAGAAAAACTCATTTTATCGAAACTCAAAATATATATATTCGCATCCATAAACCCTTTTGGGTCCATCTTAAGTCGCATATCACATTACATAGCGTAATGGCCAAAACCCCAAATACAAAGGAATATATAGAAAATCCGAAAATAAGGATCTCAAAATTTATGCAATCGGGTCCATAATCCTTATCGGGTCTGGGTTTTGATTGCTAATCTCAATCGCAATGGCCTGGGGGTTTTCCCTTTAGGTATGCCAACCCACTGACACCAATATCGGTGATCCCATGTCGCATTGGCCCAGGGGTCCTTCCCTTTTGGGTGTGCCAATCATCGATCTGTTGATCGCAATCGCTCCATCGCATAGCCCAGGGTCTCGATATCGCATGTGGGCCTATCTCCGATGCGATAAGTCAGAGGTCGCAGTCAAGGATCCTTCCGCCTCTGCTTTAAGTCCTTCCCTTTAGCTATTTGCAATGCGATTTCCTTTATAATGCCTTTTACGCCATTTTTAGGGTAAATGCCTCCTTTTTCAAAGGACAAAGGCAATGTTCTTTCTGCAATAACTTCTGCATCCGAAGTCCATTTCAGCCCATTCAAATTGCAGTAGATTCAGGATGAAAAGATATGCGTAATGGGACTATGTCTAGGAGCATATTTGGACTTTAATTTTCCTCTATGAAGAACACTTTAGACTTATAAGTCTATCCAAAATCCATTTTGGATCAACCTGAACGAACATGTCTGTCTCGGTGATATGATCCCAATGCAATTTGTTTCACTCTAAACAAAGCTCATATGAGGAAGATATCATGTTCTGTCCGCTTTTCCAAACAGAGAAATTTTTGAAAAAAAAGGTACATTCACTGCACAAGGTCAAGGTAAAAGGTCACTCGGCAAGGTCAAAGTTGGTCAATGTCCAGTATGGTCTTGCCAAGTGGTATGTTGTGGTTGGTTGATGGTATGGTGAGTTGGATTCATTTAATTGGTTTGAGGTGGACCAATGAGGAGGGGACATGTGGCAAGCCCAGAGGCTACCATGTGTCCCTCCCCAAAGGTCAGCATATTGGTGTGCTATAAAAAAATATTGGACAGGTAGGTGGATTCAAACCCACGACGTCACCCTAGCAAACCACATGACTTACCACTATACCACCAATATGTGTCTTAACATATTATGGTTTGAATTTCTATTTAGCGTGTTAACACTTGGTGGTTGGGGCGAGGAGGGAGCCAGCCCACGGGCTAGCCCCATCCCATGTGAACACTACCATCCAATGGCTATAGTTAACAGTTAACCAAACACTATGATGCTAACCATAAATATGACATTTATGCCACCACGTGACCTACCACCAAAAATGCCAGACTAATGGTTGCCACTAAACACGTGGATTAGGTGCCTAACCACCATTAACCTTAATTAATCTGCACTTATCACTTAATTAACCTCCAGTTTAGTTTGGAAAAGAAGTTAGTGGATCTGACAAATATGGGGATTCCTCCAGTTTTAGCGGAGTTAACTGGAGTTCCTCCAGTTTTAGTGGAGATTTACTAGGAGAAATTGTTTTTGCCATAACTTTTACAAAATTCGACCAAATTGAGATCAAGAAAAGGCATTCCTAGATGATTTTTATGTTCTTAGCACATTGAAGTAGGTTTAAAGAGTAGTAGAGCATTGTAAATAACATGTTTTCCATATTGAGCTAATACAGAGGCCTAAGCCATGGAAGTTGAACCAAGGAGATGTAGCTCAAGAGGGGTGAACTCCTTCATCAAAACAATGTGTTAAGTGTTGATTTTGATGGTTTTCTATACATTTGTTTGTTTTTGTTTAGAAGCTTACTTTCATGCTATTTTTCTCATGAATTTAACATAAAATTTGACAAAATTTACTTGTTCATTCACAAACACCATAAAGGAAACCTATGCACTTGAAGAAAATAATAAGCAAAATGTTTTTAATTCTGTAGTTGAAATTAGCACAACAAAACTAACATTAAAAAATAGATCAATATGGTTTTCACTAGGAAGCCCTTGACATGTGGGTGGAGACAGGAAAATTGCTCTAGGTATGGTGAACGAATTCTAAGGAATCCAATCATTTTTTGGTTTTGTGATCTGGAGAATGGTTTAGGTGAAATCATGGTAGCTTGAGGGTGGAGGTGGCTTAACCTCTTGAGTCCTTATTTGGTTATGTTTTGGTTTATCCCATGAGATCCCACATTCATTCTTGGAATATGGCATGAGGGTGATTGTATGAAAGAGAGATTTGGTTCATCCCAATCTAAGTTTGGGTGGTACGTGGAAGTCTTTGACTTGGTTAACATTTGCATATGTTAATATGATTTATTTTCCTATTATGATTGATGAGCAATTAAATTGGTTATTATGTGATTTATGGAAGATTTGTCATGGTTTCTATTTAGGTTATATGCTGGTTATATGCTTAGTTCTATGATGTGCTCTAGCTATGCCTGTTGTTCATGATTTGATAATTTATTGAATGATTGATAAATGCATGGAATAACAAGTCTTGTTGCAGCTAGCTTGAGAGGGCATAGATCCTTCTTGGTGATTCTCATATGAAGTACAGAGGTTTATGAGCATATATGCATTCATGAACTATAGCTTCTATGTTCATCATATGTTTGACAAAATGTCTATCATGTATTATGAATGTATAGGTCAAGATCTTGCTCAAGTTATGAATGGTTGGAATTGTTATCATTGTAGTTATGTTTCTAGAAAGTTATAGGCAGTTCTCGGTAGTGGTCTAGAGGCTACCCTAAAAAAGTGGCATAGATATTACCATCGCATGTAGAAAACTAGGAAATTTCATTCATAACCACTTGCACACAAGCTTATGGGTGCGATTGGAGCATCATAAATTCATGCACTATGTGTCAAGGGTTCAGTTGGGAGATGAAGTTATTGAAAAATCAGTTCCAACTTAGGATATGATCATCAGAGGTTGTGGACTGACTTCTGGGTGATCTAGTGCTCTTGAGAGGTATCCGAAGCTTTTGGTTTTTTGACCCCACTTCCATAACTGGAACTTGGAGATCGAGTCATATTATAGTGACACTCAGCTCATTTTTACACGGAGAGCTTGTAAAAGTGGGTAAATGTGGGAGGGTGCATTATAGGGTGGTATCAAAGCTAGGTTTCATTCTCCTTGGGTGATATCTAATAGCACACGATTGTGGTATCAAAGCTTCCAGGTTCAAACACTTGGACGTGATGGGATAAATGGTGTTATGTGTGCATTGTGATGGTTATGGCTATCATACATGTGGTTATTATTGTAGTTTTGTGTTATCATGCATGATGTTGATATGTTAATGTCATTATATATCTATATCATGCTAATCTGGATTGATTTAGGCAGATGAGATAGCCTCCCCTAAAATACAATGATGTATGATTTTGATTATGTTTTTATTTGGTTTATCTAACATGTTATGCTTGCAAGAGAGAGGAGATTAGAGATGAAGAGTGGAATGGTGGACTATAGTTCACATGAATCCCCTTACATGCATGATGTCAATTCTATGGAATGGAAATGGTTAGTTGGGAAGAAATGGCAGGAGTTTTTTCCTAATCTAGAAGATACACCGAGGAGTCTAAAGGTAGAGATCAGAAGTTGTGATGCAGATAATAACTGGTTGATTAAGGCACATAAACGAATTGCTAGAGACCAAAAAAAGAAAGAAGAATTTAATGCAGTCATTCTACAAAGCCTTTTAGAGCTGCAGAAGCAAGGACAAATGTGGTTTAGTCATGGAGATAAGCAAGAGGAGAATACTAATGGGGCATATAGTGTCAAGTCATAGAGGAGATGCAGGTTCGATAGGAAGGATACAATGAAGAGTGGCAGATTATTGGATACACCTAACAAGAGGACTGACACGTATGGGTTTCATTCTATTTCTTCTTCCAAGAGACATCATCATCATCACTACCAACACCATAGGAGGAGTGAGTACTTGCAAAATGAGTTCAAGAATTCCAAGCCTCCTACATTTGATGGCAAGATGAAAAAATCAGAAGATGAAGAAGCATGGTTTCTTTTGATGAACAAGTTCTTCAGATTGCACGACTATTCAAAGAGCATGAAAGCTAAGATAGCTACCTTCAGTCTAAAAGGGAAATCAAATATATGGTGGGAAGATTTGAAAAATGGCACAAGCATTAAAGAATAGGAGCTAATTTTAGATGATTTTGAGAAACTCTTCAAGAAGAAGTACCTATCTGAAAGACACTATGATAATAGGGCTCAGGATTCTATGAGCTTAAGATGGGTTATGTGATAGATGATGAGTATGCAATTAGATTCTTGGAGTTGTTTATGTAAGTGCATTATCTTAAGAATGAGATTCAAAGGTTCATCAATAGGTTTCCAGTAACATTCAGAGACCGTATTAAGTTTGATGAGCCTTTGTCCTTGGAGGAAACCATTAGGAAATTGAAGAATTGTTATGAGAAGTCAAAACGAAAGCTTGAGTTCAAGCATGACTAGAAATGGAATGAGAATACTAAACGAAAATGGCCTAAGAAGTGTGGGAGATAACAAGATGCAAGTGAGAAAGAAAATTTGGCTCCTTACAAGAAGTTTAATGCAGCTAAGAAAGGATATGGGTCTCATCTTAGAGAGCAATAAAATAAAGGTAATGGTAGGGAACCATTGCAGTGTTGGATTTGTGGCAAAGACCATCACAAGAAGGATTGTACGTTGTACTAGGGTTGAATACCTCAGATCTACAGTGCCCAGGAGGGAAAAATAGTTGGGGATGTTGTTGAGAGCATTCCTCGGATTTATGTAGCACTTGATAACAAGTAGGAAGATCATCAGATATATATTATTGATATGAAATTTAAGCTTTGTGATCGAGTTTTTTCCAGTTTGATTGATCCTGGATCTAATTATAGTTATGTTAGTATTAACTAGTTGGACCAGTGTTGTTTGAGTAAATAAGTGCATGCAAAATCTTGGTTGGTGTAATTGGCTACAGGGACCAAGAGTAGAGTTCATCAATGGGCGAGAGCTTGTAGATTTAAGCTAAATGGTATGCCTACTTTAGCACATCTAAATGTGCTTCCTTTGGTGATCTGGGTGGATCTCTAATAAGTACCAGTGGCATGGACAAAAGGCTCAAAAATCAAAGTGGCAGAAACTCTATAAAATTAGCATCAGATCGAAGTGCTCGTGATCCTAATTCCAACGATGAAAACGAAACTTGAATCCGAGATCATATGAAGAAGTTAGAGAAATTCAAATTTAGGTTTGACTTGGATAGGTGGCAAGAGAAGATGACATGGCATAACTCTTTAGCAAATGGGGAAGTACCAAGTGAAAGGCCACCCTTAGCCCTGCATTTTGCATATTGGAGAAGGAAGAAGTTAGCGGTTAAGGAAATCAGCCCCAGCACTATTGGGTTGTGATTTTTGATATCGTAATCGCAGATCTGAGGTGGGTCAGTGTTAAAGAATCAGCCCTAAAGCAAGCCAGAGTGTGATGTGATAAATCGCAGATCGCACATTGCAAAAGGGAAGAGTTACAGAATTGGACCCCAGTAGTCAAGAATGTGATTGTGATGTTGTAATTGCATATCGCATATACCACATTCACAAACCATAAAGACCTTTCGATTCTTGTCAGTTGTGATATTGCAATGTTCTATCGAATCTGATATATATTATGCATTGCGGTTGATAATTTTCGTCGAGTCCGCCTTTTATTGCAGATCGCTCATCACGTAATGAAAAGGCATGGGGTCTATCCGCCAATTTAAAAGCATTGATTATCTATGTTAAATCCGTTGGGTTAAGGATTAATGTGTAATTGAGAGGTTTATTCATGTTTGACAGATTGTACCTGCATACTATTTCAGGCCCTAGATCCTCGGTGTAGAAACCGCCCGCTTGCTATACTTTTCATTTGTTGAAACTATAAGAATTGAGGAGTTAGTTGATCAAGTATATATATTGGACTAATAGCACAAGGAAAAGGTGGGGACTAGCATAGGAATTCAAAAAATCATTGTGTACAGCAGTAACCTGACCTAGCAGTGGGCCTGAACCTCACCTTGAGCAGCAGGGAGGTTCTGAGAGGGTGCAAAAGCTTCATTTCTTTGAATTGGGTGTTGGATATGCGATTATGCACGATTGTTTACTAGGATTTCAATGGTACTATCTGTTTCTGAAGCTACACTCTCCATTCTTCGTCCATCTTCTAGCTTGGAGGTATAAGGATTGTAAATGAATTTTGCTTTTACTTTCTCCTTTTATGCCACTTAATGAAAGAAGGCATCCACACTATTTAGCAAGGTCCAGAGATGTAGTCCAAATTAGATGAACTTTGTGATCAAATCTTTCTATCATGGTTTCATGCTTACCTTGTTATTTCTGCATTGTTTTATGTGGTTTTAAGTTCCATGGTTAATAAGATTTGTTTTATGTAATTTTGATACATCTAAAAGTAAAAGATCTTGGATCAAGTTTTGTATCAGAGCAGGTCTTTGTCGATGCAAATTTCATGAGTATATGATATCCGAGAACAAGCTTCGAAAAGGTGAAGAAAATCTTGAGTCCTTTGATCTCGAAGTAGAACAAGCACAGAAAAGAAGAAACATGGCAAATTAAGAATATTGTTGGGAAGAGGAACATAATTTCCGCAAGGTATTCTACAATATGGCAGAGAAAGTGGACAAGTTGCTTTCAAAGTATGAGAAGGCACTTGAGCATGAGAAGAAAGAAGTCGATGAAAATAGATCAGAAAATCATGAAGGTGGTGGAGAAGAGCCTCCTCCCTCTCCTTCTTCAAGTGATAGTTCTCATCACGCTAATCATGATTCCAAACATACATCTAAGAAACCATTCTTCAAGATAGATGTAAAGTTTGACCTGCCCATGTACAATGGAGAGTGTAGTGCAGAAAAAATTAACAACTAGATAAGACAGATAGAGGTTTGCTATTGTATCCAGCAGATCGAATAAGATGAGGCAAAGTTCCAATTAGCATCTCTTCGGCTGAGTGGCACTGCTCTCCTTTGTTGGGAGAGCAAACTGCAGAAGAGCAACAAAAATTCAGGTAACCTTCTTTCCTCTTGGTCCAGTTTTATTTCTGCATTGAAAGAAAAAATTCACCCTTTGGGTTATAAGCAAAAGGCACTAATGGAATGGAAATATCTAAGGCAAGGTAAAGGAAAAAATGCACAAAGCTTCACTGAAGAATTTCATAAACAAGCATTGAATTTGGGCATCTCAGTAGATTCGCCTGAGACAGTAACTAAGTATGTTGGTGTGCTACATAGTTACATAAGACACTCATTGTTATTGCTCGAGCCTTCTATGATTGATGCAGCCAATGTAAAGGACATTCATCTTGAAAGTTGAGGCAAGAATGACAGAGATGATAAAGCTAAGAAAATACAGTTCAACCCTCAGCATGGCAAATTCCATAGGAAAGGCAAGGGGAAGGATAAGAAGACCATCGTAGCGAAGAAAGGGGACGAGCAATGCCATCTTACAGTCATTGCAAGAGAGAAGGTCATGACGAGGACCACTATTCGAAGCCAAATCTAGAGCTAAGACCAAAAAGATTCAGTAGAAAGGGAAAGCAAAAGGCATTGGAAAAGGCACAACAGGATTTTGAAACAGATTCCGATGATGAGACATTGATCATAGTCATGGATGTAAGAGGTAATCTTTCTGTTAATAATAATTCTAATTCGATTGCAAGTAATAGTTATTTGAATGAGCATGTAAGTAATGAACGAAAGAGAATTGAATTATTCCACATTAGGGTTATTATAAAACACACAAAAGTTGAAACTCTGTTCGATTCAGGTTCCCAAGCAAACTTAATCTCAGAGTCCTTAGTTAAAAAGTTAGGCCTCAAAATTAAGCCTCATCCGAGTCCATATCCGCTTGGTTGGGTAAGCAATAAAGAAAAATTACAAGAAACCAAGGAGTGTAAGGCCAAATTTGTTATTTCTTCCAAATTAGTTGATGAGGTAGAGTTAGATGTTGTGCCTTTGGATATCTCTAGAATTCTCTTGGGAATTCCGTATCTATATGACAAAAAGGTATTTTTCTTTTGGCAAGAAAATAAATACCACCTCACGAAGGACATGGTAGAATATATAGTTAGATCTAATCATACAAAAGTTAGTGCTAGCCTTGTAAGTGCATGACAGATTAAACAATTGGTTAATTCTAGCAAAGGGTGCATGCTCATGGTGGTGAGAGCAAAAGAGGCCGAGATGGCTGATGCTTTCAAAGGTTGTGATCCAGATCATAAGAAAGAATTGTTTGAAATTATTTCTGACTATGATGGATTGTTTCAGGAACTGAGAGGATTGCCTCAAAAATGGGAAATCCAACATGAGATCCATTTACAACAGGATTCTCCTTTATCGAATATTGGCATGTACAGGATGGCTTCTATCAAGATGGAGGAGATCAAGAAACAGGTGCAGGAATTTCTAATTCAAGGGGTCATTAGACCAAGTTCTTCTCAGTGGGGCTCATTGATCATGTTGGTGCCAAAGAAAAATGACACATGGAGAATGTGCGTAGACTACAGGGTGTTAAACAAAATTACGGTGAAGAATTGATACCCTCCCCTCACATTGATGAATTATTAGATCAGTTGAAAAATGTTGTCTATTTTACAAAACTGGATTTACGTAGTGGATATCACTAGGTTAGAGTTGCACAACAAGACATTTGGAAGACTACATTCAAAACCAAGGAGGGGTGGTTCGAATGGATGGTGATGCCATTCAGGCTGTGTAATGCTCTAACCACGTTTATGAGGGTAATGAATGATCTATTTAGGCTTTGATAATTTTGTGCTTGTATATCTGGACGATACTCTTGTTTATAGTAGGACATGGGATGAACATGTATGTCATGTGAAGAAAGTGCTTGATGTTCTAAAAAATGAAAAATTGTCTGTAAAATTGTGAAAGTGTGATTTTGGGAAGACCTATCTGGTTTATTTAGGTCACATGGTCGGTAATGGGCAATTGAAAATAGATCCATCTAAAGTAGATGCGATTATGAAGTGGCCGAAGCCCACAAATGTTATAGAGCTCTGAAGCATTTTGGGTGCAGTACAATATTGGAGAAGATTCATTGTGAACTTCTCTATTATCGCAGCCTCCTTACACGCATTGACAAGTGTGAATCAGGCCTTTTAGTGGGGAGGAAAGCAGTAGAAATCCTTTGACACGCTGAAAGAGAAGATCAGTAGAGAATCAATGCTAGCCTTACCAAACCTTCAAGAACCTTTTGAGATTGAAACAGATGCCAGCTGATATTCCATGGGCATTGTATTGATGCAGCAAAGGATGCCTGTATGTTACCAATTAGAGAGTTTCTCCTAGGCTATTGTGAATTATTCCACGTACGACAGGGAGTTGTATGCCTTGGTTCAGAGTGTAAATAAGTGGAAACACTACCTAATTTGCAAGGAGACCATCATCCATATGGATCATCAGCCCTTGCAGTACCTTTAGGCATAGAGCAAACTTCAACAAGCTCGTCATTCCAGATAGGTGGGATTCATCCAACAATTTCATCTGGTAATAAAAGACAAGAAGGGTGCAAGAAAATACGGAATAGATACGCTTTCTCGCCCTCCTACTTCTCCATCTGTAGTTTTTCAAAATGCTTCTTTATTGTTAGAAAGTTATGTTGAACAATATTCTAACGATGATGATTTTAAAGAGATTTATGCAAAACTAACTCATGGATTGTAGGTGAACAATTATTGTTTGCAAGGAAAACTATTGTATCGCCTTGGAAAACTGTGGATACCCATTGATGAAAGGGTACATGTAATCCAAGAGGCTCATACCTCTCTTGTGTTTGGTCATTTTTGGGTTGAAAAAATTTATGTCATTTACAGAGGTTTCGTTTTTGGCCTCATATGAAAAAAATTGTGACTCGTTTTGTAAACGGTTGTGTGTTGTGTTTTGTTTCAAAGTCCTCTAATAGAAAAATTGGGCTCTACACACCACTCCCTATTCTGAGTCGACCATAGGAAAGTGTGTCCATGGATTTTGTAGGTGGTTTTTCTATGTCTAAGAAAGGTTACAACTATTTATATGTCATCAGGATCGTTTTAATAAAATGTGTATTTTAATGCCTTGTAAAAAGTAGGTCACTACTGAGTAGACTACTTAACTTTTCTTTCAATATGTCTGGGTCCATTTTGGGTTGCCTACACCTATTGTGTCTGATCGAGACTCTTTCTTTCTTGGAGAGTTATAGACTAACTTGTGGAGAATGATGGACACTAAGCTGAAAAGAAGTACGACATTTCATTTACAGACCAATGGGTAGAAAGAGGTCATCAACCACACCATGGTACACTTGTTATGAGGCTATTGTGGAAAACACCCTAAGTTGTGGGATGAACAACTTCCTTATGTGTAGCATCCATACAATCAAGCAGCACATTCATCCACACAGGGCTCACTATTTGAGACATGTTTTGGTTATCTACCAAGGGATCCCTTAGACATGGTCTTTGGGAAATATGAGGATGGAAATGGATGAGATGATAGGGACAAAGCATGGAAGTTTATTCAGCGGATACAGGTGATTCATCAGGCAATAAAAGAGCAGTTGGAGAAGAGTTAGGCTCAGTATAAAGCACGACATGATAAGCATCGAGTTGACCATCAGTTTCAAGTTGGGGACAAGGTATGGCTCCATATCAGCAAGGATAGAATGAAGGGGGAAGGGAAGGAATTGAGACCCATTCGATGTGGTTCCTTCACCATATTGGAAAATATTGGAGACAATGATTTTCATCTTGACTTTCCCACTTACATGAAAATGTACTCAGTAGTGAATGTTGAAAATTTGAAGCTTTATGAACCTCCATTGATTATGGATACCAAAGAGGTTGCACAGATTCCTACAGTGGATGATTTTTCACCAGAGTATCTAGACAAGTTGCCTGAATAAATCATACTTGACAAGGAAACCAGAAATTCACGACGAGGAGATGTGGAGTACATTTGTGTTGGATTCAAAGGAATGCATCTGAGTAAAGCTCAGTGGATGGAGAAAGAAAAAGTGAGGGAAACAGTTCCTCACTTTCCAATTGATTGAAAAGGCTTTTGGCGGTCCAAAAGCTCTTACTGGGGGGGATTGATCTAGGTGGATCTCTAAAAAGTACCAGTGGCATGGTCAAAAGGCTAAAAAATCAAAGTGGCAAAAACTATATAAACTTAGCATCATATCGAAGTGCTTGTCATCTTGATTCCAACGATGTGAAAAACACTCGAATCTAAGCTCATATGAAGAAGTTAGAGAAAGTCAAATTTAGGTTTGACTTGGACAGGTGGAAGGAGAAGATGGCGCGACATAACTCTTTAGCGAATGCGGAAGCACCAAGTGGCAGGCCACCATTAGCCCCACATTTTGCAAATCATAAAAGGAAGAAGTCTGTGGTTAAGGAATTCAGCCCCAGCATTATTGGGTTGCGATTTTTGATATCACAATCACAGATCAGAGGTGGGTCAGCGTTAAAGAATACCCTGGATCAAGCCATAGTGCGATGTGATAAATCACACATCGCACTTCGTAAAAGGAAAGAGTTACAGAATCAGACCCTAACAGTCAGGAATGCGATTGTGATATCACAATCGCATATTGCACATGCCATGTTCACAAACCATAAATACTTGTCGATTGCAATTCGGGATGTTCTATCGGATCTGATATATATTATGCATTGGGGTTGATAATTACTGTCGGGTTCGCCTTTTCTTGCAGAATGCTCATCATGTAATGAAAAGGCATGGGGTCTGTCCATCGATTTAAAAGCGTCGATTCTCTATGTTAAAGCTATTAGATTAAGGATTAATGCACGATTGACAGCTTTTGCAATGTTTGATAGGGTTTACCTGCATACTATTTCAGGTCCCAGATTCTTAGTGTGTAAACCACCTGCCTGCTATACTTGTCATTCGTTGAAACTGTCAGGATTGAGGAGTTAGTCGATAAAGTATATATATTAGACTAATAGAACAAGAAAAAGGGGGGTCTGGCATAAGAATTCCAAAAATCATTTTGTACAGGAGTAACCTGACCTGGTAGCAGGCTAGAACTTCGCCTTGAGTAGCAGGGAGGTTCTGAGAGGGTGCAAAAGCTTCATTTCTCCGAATTGGGTGTTCAAATAGGTGATTTTGCACTTTTTTGCCAAGATTTCAGTGGTATCGTTTGTTTATGAGGCTAGACTCTCAATTCTTCGTCCACCTTCGATCTTGGAGGTATAAGGATTTTAAATGAATGTTGCTTGTACTTTAGCTTTTTTTATGCCACTTAATGAAAGAAGACCTCTCGACTATTGAGTAGGGTTTGGAGATGTAGTCCAAATTGGATGAAATTTGTAATCAAATCTTTGTCTCATGGTGTTACACAATATTTTGTCACACCTCCTGCACTTCCATGTGACATACCCCAAAGTGCCCGAAATATGGCCATAATGAAATGTACTCATTCATATATGCAGTTCAAAGCCTTCCTAAGACATTGACTGGAAAATTCCTTGAGCTTCCCCTGAAGGAAATAACTCTTTAACCATAATTTGAGCATCATCACTCTTATGAGGCTAAGAACCGCGATGGTCACATGTTGCACTATACCCGACCCACGATGAAATCTCTCTATTTTCTCATATACTCGCGAAGATCCGAAAAAGTTGATTTTCCCAAAGATGATGAGAAGCTTCGTGATCTAGAAGCTTCCTGAGTGGTGAGATGTAGGTTGTTTGACGTAGATAAGGTCAAATTATCCCAACTTGGCCTCTTTGTCTTATCCCTATGAGATACCTCCTTGAGATGTGGGCCTAATTCTATCTTTGGATAAGTCCTAACTCCCTTTCCCAGTCTATAAATTCATCCTCTCCCATTGCCAAATGGTTGGTCAGGTTAGAGGCTGGTTGGTTTATGTCCATTTGCACCCCTATGTTGAGCTTTTGCTTAGAGGTTATTGATTAGACATGGAGGAGGAGTATGTAGAGAGTTTCTTGGTTTGGACTTGGATTACCACTAAAGGAGAGCCTTTCAACATCAAGGCTATGGTTGTAAGCTTCCCTTTATTCTTTAAATAATATACAATTGTTGGTTCATCTTCCCAAGATATATATGTTCATGTATGTATTAGCTTGACATTCCTTGATCAGTTAAGTAGGTTGTTACTGGATTCGTTATTGATTTTGGCATGCTTTTTTGTCTCTTGATCACTTTTGTAGGTACATAAGTGTCGAGAGAAGTAGCAACAAGTACGTGACACAAGAGTTCGAGGCCCTCAACAAAGGAAATTAGAATAGCATCAGAACGAGGTAGGTCATCTCTTTCGTTCTACTTTTCAATTATAACCTAGGAAGATGTTTAGTTGATTATCATTTCAGTTGCTATACCCAGTCATTGGGCTAGAGGGATCGTCTCTATCTACAACGAGGATTAACCTTGTCAACAAAATGGTGACTCTGGTAGGGAGCCTATGACCCTTTCCATCCAATATTTCACCCTGATCTTTTGTCTAGTTTGACCAACCATCGATTTTCCGGCTTATCTGCATTAGTCTGGGTTTAAACTATCATTGATTACTGCCTTAGATTGCTAAGTCTAGATTGTTTCTTGGAATACTTTTAGTTTTTTCCCATATTCCTCGCCCATCGCAGGTTTAACCTTAATAGTCGCAATGGCATCACGTTTTTTACCTTTACAATTGCGATGAAATTTTTTTCCTTCATTATTTGGTCGCATTGAAATCATCACTACTTTTGCTATACAAAGTTGTGAAGCCATCGGGGGTTTTCCTATGCAAAGTAGCGATAATTGCGGGTTTGGGTATATAAAATAGGAATGATCCTTGAATGTGAGAATTTTTGAGGTTTCTTCCTAAGAATCAAGTGTGTCTTGGCCCCTAAGGTGTTTTCCTATCCTATATGATTCCATTGGTCAATGTTTTTATTGATTGCCTTGATTAATTTGCAAATTTTGTCTCGTTGGCTTCGAAGTGAAATCTGACTAAATTCTAGGGTTTCTAGTCATTGGTCACCACTTTCTTCTTGTTGGTGTGATTAAGATGTTTGTTTTTTTGATTAATTGAGTGTTTCTTTTTGTAGAAATCATTGAAAACATCGTTTTGCATCTGTTTTAGCTTGTATTTCGAAATTTACTTTTCATGAAAATGCATTAGATTAGTTGCATTGAGAAGTTATTTTTTGAGATTCATCATTGAGAATAGATCACATTTTTCGATGATTGAAACCTAAAAATTGTATTAGGTGCATCAAATCGTGCAAAATGAAAAGAAAAGCATAATTCGTATAAGTGCATCTTTGTAAATTCAAAACCATTTTGCTTTCGAAAAAGTTGCATTTAGGATAGTGAAAAGTGGAAATGTTTTTTACTTTTGGCATTGCATTTGGAAGACGAAAGTGAAAGTTAGTGGAAGGCATTTGGCATGATGCATTTTGCTTAATGCATTATTGGTTGAAATTTCTTCCCTTGGTTAGTCTAGCTTTCATTGAAGTGAAATTTTTCCTTTTTTCATATAGTTGCATCATAGGTTTTCAGGTGACATCGTTTGCTCTTGCATTTGTGCTCCCTATACTGTCGAATATATAAAGGGAGACCCTCATAGGTTGCAAACCTTTATCCATAGGAAGCCGAGTCTGCCACCCTGTAAATGTGACACACCAAACATAGCATTCGAGGAGATTGCATGCACATACGTCAAGTCCTTGGTAAACTTATCTGCTGAGGTGTATATTGAAGTTCAAGGTTACTTGGTACTCCTTTTACCTAAAGTTACCTGAGTAGTAATTTTGATCTTTTCTGACTCCTTAAATTTGAAAAAATCATCAAGCACTTGTCCTTTTGAGCTCGCTAAACATACGAAAGCTACTAGTGTCACCTTTTCATCCTTTTCTTGACTCTTAAAACATTAAAAGGCAATTTTTTTGTTTCAAATTCTAAAATTAATTGACCACGGAACAACATCCTTCCTGTGGATTTACTCCGTAGACCTTAAGTTGATACCAAGGGCAACATTTCCTGAGTCTACCAATCAAGGAAACCCCTCTCATAGGAATCCTAGTCCTTTTCCTTCTTTTGGAAATGTTAGTGCTCCTTATATGGCAATGTTGTCCCTTCTTGGATTGACCATTGGCCTGCCAGTTTGGTTGTTTTTAACCTCGGTGGTTCCAAGTGTCCAAACTCCTTTTCAACTGAGTTCTCCTCCACCTAAAAAACATCAACCTCATGTTGATCCTAAAGTTGAACCCTCAGCTTCTTTGCCTGTTTCTTCACCCCATTCTTCCTCTTCTCTTGGTGAAAGTCTAGATTCTAATAACCAGGAAGACAAGAAGAAGAAGAAGAGGATGATGATGAAGAAGAAGAAAAATAAGCAAGGGGGCAACCAAGCAGTCATTGCTACGGATGCAAGGGATGTAGACATATCTTCCAATGATCCCTAGAAAGTAAAATTCCCTTGCATGTTATGTAAGGGTGACCACCTTCTTCGGAATTGTCCTAGTATTCCCAAGGTCTAAGAAGTGTGGTCTACAAGTTCACATCAACCTAAAATCTAGAAAAGCATTCTTCTCTAGCTCCCACTAGATGGACGCTCCAATGCTCGAGATTCTTTAGTAGTCAACTGAATGGATGCCCCAACACCCAATGAGCTACAACTCACCCTAGAACCACCCGACTACCCTGAAGTTTTCACAGGCTTGAACCTGTTGGTGACTTCATGCTCCATCCTAGCACCACCCTACCACCCTATAGAAGAATAAAGGAAGAATGGACTCCCGTACCGGGGAAAATGATCCATTTTACAATGATATAGAATGATGTAGAAGAAGAAGACACACTAGAACATAATCCCAACTATGACACAACCTAATAATGATGATCCTAGATCTCTCGACACAACCTCTTCAACTCTTGGCAAATAGACACTTGTACAACTTTTACAATGATTCTTTTACAATGAATCTGTACAATGATACTTTTGCAATGACTGTATGCATTGCTGCCCACTTGAAAACTTCATGTGGTGAACTTCTTGTTGTTGTTCTGCACCTTGATTACTACTCTTGTCATGCTACCCTTTCTCACTCTTTAGAAAATTAGATTATGCATTGAGTCTTCTCTTGATGAATATATAATACCTTCAAAAAGTCTTTAAGGAAATACCCATGACATGATAATAGAAAATATTACCTCACCCTACAGAGCATATGTCAGTTCTAAACAAAAAAAACAAATAAGAATACAAAGAACCTAATGAAATTAAGAGATGAACATGCATATACAAAATATACTTAACTAGAGCTTACCTCTGCTGCATCATTTTGCTACACCTTGCTCTTTGCTGCCCTAGAAAGTCTGGTCCGTTGCGCCCCTTGACAACACTTGATCTAGTTGTTTTTCTTGCCTTCAAGGAGCATTATATTAAATCTAATGTATCTCTATGATTTCAGATCCCAAATATGTTATCTTCGGTCATGTAGTAGCCTTTTGATTCTACTTTCCACTACCACAAGTCAGACTCGATTTGGATTCTTCAAGGAAAAGTTATGCCCAATCCCTCACAATGACCTAATTATGGACTAGTTCAGTAGAGTGAATTTGTACGGTGTGCCACGTGTCACTATTTCCTCCTTCGTCTCTAAAATTGATACACAGAAGCCTGTGCACTATCTGCCATGTTTTACATAATTCCAATCCACTTCTAAAAGAGAGAGTTACGATGATGTTCCCAAGGTCACCTCTTTGAGATGAAATTCGGGAGCCTACAAAAACCCTAACTTCCACAAATCATATCTCTGATAATATAGTGAACCAAGACCCAAAATTTGGTCACACTGTTCATCAGGATTGTAGCTCAAATGATTTTAAATTTCAGAATCTAAGACTTCGTAGAAATAAAGTTATAGTGCAAAGTCCACGATCACTACTTTTGGAGGATATATGAGATTTCTTTTTATAGAGTTGAGAGGGGCTTCTATAGAGAATGTTGGAGGGATTTTAGGAGCTTAAAAAATGATTAATTATTGACTATTAAATGAAATAATGATAAATTCCATATCACAACCCCATGGGGTTTTAGCCCACTAATTGGGGTTACTAACTTCAATCTTGAATAACTTACAAACTGTGAGGAATTACGAGGAGAGCTATATACCGATAGAAAGGTTTTTTTGAGTAGAGTATTCCTATAATTGTTATGAGATGAGAAAAAATGAATGATGATGCTTGATGTGCCATGGAAGTTTAGGGTGATCCGTGCTTCTTGTTTTGACATCAATGACAACCTCAGATCATCTTTAGATCAACAATCTCCCCCTTTGGCATTGATGGCAACACAAGTACTCCCCCTACGATTAGGTCACCTCTTCCTACTGTCTTCTCTCCCCCTTTGACATCAATGGCAAAGGGTAGCTTCGGGTGAAGGTATTAAAATTCTTTACGAGGTAAAGGTTTAGTGAAGCTATCAACGATTTGTTCTTTTGTACCAACATATTCAATTTTCTATTCTTTTCAACGACTTATTCTCCAAAAAATTGATATTTGATCGGTATGTGTTTTATTTTTTAATGCATGACAGGATTCTTGGAGATGTTGATGGCACTAGTGTTATCACAGAAGATGGGAATAGGCTCATTGAATTGTACTTGAATATCTTGCAAAGTTTGTTTCATCCAAAGGACTTGAGTACAACAAGCTACCACTGCAATGTATTCTACTTCCACTATAGATAATGAGATTGAGGTTTTCTTTTTTTTCTTTACCATGATACGAGACAACCACCTAGATAGAATTCTGCTCCACTAGTACTCTTATGATCATTAACACTTCCTACCCAATCTGCATCTATAAAGGCCTGAATAATGAGGTTGTTGTCCCTGGGATACCACAAGCCATATTCTGTTGTGCCCTTTAGATATTGAAGAATTCTTTTGATGGCAATAATATGTGATTCTTTTGGTGCTGCTTGGAATCTTGCTACTTATTCAACTACTTGCATAACATCTGGTCGGGAGGCTGTTACATATAGAAGACTACCAATCATAGATCTGTACAACCTCTGATCCACATCCTTAGATGAGGCGCTTATGCTCAATTTGCAACCTATTTCCATCGGAGTAAGGACATGTTTGCAATCTTCCATTTTGAATTTCTCGAGCATTTCCTTGATGTACTTGGCTTGACATATAAATATTCCTTTCTCTTGCTGAGATATTTGAAGCCCTAAGAAGTATGTTAACTCACCAAGTAAAGACATATTGAACTCACTTTGCATCTTTGTAGCACAGTTCTTACTTAGTCGATCATCATTGCTACCAAAGGTTATGTCATCCACATATACCTCAACAATTCTTAAATTATATTTATCTATTTGTACGTAAAGATTTCTATTAGCAGTACCTTTCTTGAACCCTTTTTGACGCAAATATCCATCAAGGCAAGCATACCATGCTCTGGGAGCCTGGTTGAGACCATATCGAGCCTTATTTAACCTACAAACATAGTCTTCTTTTTCTGATAGTAGAAAACCTTCAAGTTGTTCGATGTAAACTTCTTCTTCTAATTTTCCATTCAGAAATGTTGACTTAACATCCATTTGGTAGACTTTTATTTTTCTTGAACATGCATAGGCGAGAAACATCCTGATGGCTTCCATTATGGCAACTGATGAAAATGTTTCTTCAAAATTGATTCCTTCAACCTGTGCATATCCTTTGCAAACTAATCTTGCCTTATTCCTAGTAACCTGTAATTCTTCAACTATTTTGCTCCCCTTGAACCTTTAATGAAACTACCATCTTGTTCAAACTACCTTCCTATGAATCATAGACTTGTGCCATATGCTGCTACTTAGACTCCTCCTATACAAACATTAAGGAGTCAACAAGCCAGATTGTTCAAAATAGTGAGTCACCCTAACGGGCCATCTTGACTTGAGTCATTATCTGAAGAAATTGTTAATTCCTCATGACCTTTTGCTTTTACAAAACTTGAAAGCATAACTGCTAAAACCTTGTTATCTACTTTGTCTTCATGTACTTGTTTCCTTTTCCAAAGCTTCTTATTCCTGCAATCTCAAGCCATGTGCCCATAGTTATGACACTTGAAGCATTCAATGTTGTCTATAGGCAATTCCATTTGATATCTGCAACCATGAGCACTATGGCCATAGTGATGGCATTTGAAACATTCAATATTTGGCCCATCTAGCACATATTCTCTTCTAACAAAATCATCGTCGAATCTATCTCATGATCTTGCAAACTTGCTTCTAGGTTTTTGAAGATAATGATTGTACCTGTCAAAAAACTTCACAATCCCTAGCCATATGTCCATAGTTAGAACATAAAGAGCAATAACCATTAAATAAAAAAACATACCTAGAAAATTTTTCATTCTTCTTTGGAGGCGGTGTTGTAGTTTGTTGTGGTCCTTTTTTCTTGATTGCTTTGGTCTTGTTCTTTGGAATTACAATATTCTTCTTTGGCTTTTCACTTTGATCAACTTCCTTCTTAGAAACATCCTACAAAGCTCTAGAGATTATACCTTCATCAACTGGAGCTTTACCATCTTTAATTGCCCTCATTTTTTCTTCTTCATCTATCTTATCATGTAAGTGTTCTTTTTGTGATCCCTTGAGTTTGTTGATCTCATCACAGGTTGCATCATGTTCTTCTTGCTTTTGGGCAAGGTCTTCTTGAAACCATATTTTCAAGATCTTCCTTCTTTTTTCTGCCTCCTCAACCTATAGCTTGAGAAGAGTGGTCTTCTCTACTTCTCTGTTGAGAACGTGTATCTGTTCCTTCTGCTTCTCATTTTCAATCTCAAGCTTGCTTATTTATATTGAAGATGTTTCTAATTCTTTTTTCTTTTGGTCAACAGTGGATATGTATCTTTGATCAGATTCCTTCCTTTCAATTTCTACTACCTGCATCTATTGATCTTGCTAATCTCTGCAAATGTTGTGTCGATTTCTTGTTGCTTTTGTTGGACTTCTCTCTTGAGGTCTCGTGTCGTTGTATTATTGATTTATTCCAATGCTCTTAATTTGTTTGCATAGTTTTGGACAATGTTTCCCTTCTTCACTTCCTTACGCAGTGAGACTACTTCAGCTTCTAATGCTTCCCTTTCTCAGTTTCTTTCTTCCAACTTCTTTTGAGTTGAATCTTCAATACATTTGTGTTCTTCAACTTCAATTTTGAGACCTTGAACTTGTTCTTCAAGAGTATTGGAATGGATATTCTCAACCTTGAACTATTTTATAAGCTTGATTTCCTCCTTAGAAAGTTCTTTTTTGGTCAACCCTTCTTCTTCGTTGTTTGATGCCTCTTGTTTATTGTGCTTGGCCATAAACAATACTCTCTCATTGGCTTCTTCTTCACTATCACTGTCTTCATTGGATGATGAACTATCTTTGACATTTGAGTCACCTGCATATATATTCTCAAGATTTTCCCATAAATTTTTGGCAGTTTTACAACCCATCGCCTTATGATAAGCAGATTCAATAAGTCCACCGATAATAATATTCTTTGATTTTGCATCATTTACCAAATTCTTCTTACCTTGTTCATCTGCGGTTGGTGTAAAGCCATTTTGAACAGTGTCCCATACTTCCTAACCTTGCACCAAGAGATAGACCTTCATTCTTCCTTTCCAGAGTGCATAATTATTTTCATTGAACATAGGTACACCATTCTTGGTATGGTCCATGATCTCCTTCCAGTTGTTAAATTTTTATTGAAGGAACCAAGCTCTGATACCAATTGTTGGAAATACTGAGAAGGGGGGGGGTGGGTGAATAAGTATTCCTTTCAATTAGTATTATTATTAATCTTTCAAACCATTAGTTAATCTTCAATTATTATCAGTATTTGTACAATCATAGCAGTAAACAAAAGGAACACAAATGCACACAATTTTTAAGGTGGAAACCCCCTCCAGGACAAAAGCCACCTAAACGATTTTCTAATAATTCTTTAATATTCAACTCCAATTGAAAAGAAATCTCCAACTTCCTAGAATCTCAAAAAGAAATCTTCTTCAACTCCCACTGGATGGACGCTCCAACACCCGAGATTCTTCAGTAGTCAACTAAACAGATGTTCCAACACCCAATGAGCTACAACTCACCCTAGCATCACCCTACCACCCTGAAGTTTTCACATGCTTGAAACTGTTGGTGACTTCATGCACTATCCTAACACCACCCTACCACCCTATAGAAGAATAAAAGAAGAATGAACTCTCGTACCAGGGAAAATGATCCACTTTACAATGATATAGAATGATGTAGAAGAAGACACACTAGACCATAACCCCAACTATGACACAACCACCTAATGATGATCCTAGACCTCCTAAAACTACCTCTTCAACTCTTGGAAAATAGACACTTGTACAAATTTTACAATGATGTGTTTACAATGACTCTGTACAATGATACTTTTACAATGACTGTATGCAGTGCTACCCACTTGAAGACTTCATGTGGTGAACTTCTTGCTATTGTTTCACACCTTGATTGATGTTCTTATCATGCTACCCTTTCTTACTCTTCAGAACATTAGATTATGCACTGAGTCTTCTCTTGATGAATATATAATACCTTCAAAAAGTCTTTAACGAAATACCCATGACATGATAATAGCAAATCTTACCTCATCTTGCAGAGCATATGTCAGTGCTAAACAAAAACAACAAATTAGAATACAAAGAACCTAACGTAATTAAGAGATGAATATGCATATACAGAAGATACTTACCTAGATCTTACCTTTGCTGCATCATTTTTTTGCACCTTTCTCTTTGATTCCCTAGAAAGTTTGGTCCTTTGCACCCCTTGACAACACTTGATCTAGTTGTTTTTGCTTGCCTTCTAGGAGCATTATATTGAATCTGATGTATCTCTATGATTTCAAATCCCCAATATTTTATCTTTGGTGCTGTACTATACCTCTGACTCTTCTTTCCAATTCCATAGGTCTGACCTAATTTGGATTCTTCAAGGCAAAGTTATGCCCAATCTCTCATAATGACCTAATTATGTACTAGTTCAGTAGAGTGAAATTGTACTGCATGCCACGTGTCACTGTTTCCTCCTTCGGTTCTGCAATTGATACAAAGAAAAATACAGTCCATGCACTATCCGCTACTTTTTACAAAATTCCATTCCACTTCCCAGAGAGAGAGTTATGACGATTTTCCCAAGGTCACCTCTTTGCGATGAAATTCAAGAGCTTGCAAAAACCCTAACTTCCACAGAGCCTATCTCCAAAAATATAGCAAACCAAGATCTGAAATTCATTCATGATGTTCATCAAGATTTCAAATCAAATGGGTTTTAATTTTGGAATCTAAGACTTCACAGAAATAAAGCTATATCGAAAATTCCATGATCAGTACTTTTGGAGGATATATGAGATTTCTTTTTATAGAGTTGAGAGGGGCTTCTATAGAGAATGTTGGAGGGATTTTAGGAGCTTAAAAAACTATCAATTATTAACTATTCAATGACCAAAATCAATTATAAATTCCATGCCACAACACCATGGGGTTTTAGCGCACTAATTGGGGTTACTAACTTCAATCTTGAATAGCTTACAAACCATGAGGAATTACGAGGAGAGATATATACCAATAGAAAGATATTTTTGAGTAGACTATTCATATAATGCTTATGAGACGAGAAACCATGAATCATGATGCCCAATGTGCCATGGAAGTTCTAGGTCATCCTTGATGCTTCTTGGGTTGACATCAATGACAACCTTTGATCATCTTTAGATTAACACCCATTCTCAACCAACCATTGATTAAGAAAATAGTAGACTTGACTCCACCTTTAGTTAACAATACCTTTCTAGTAGAGAGTGAACCTCATATCGCTCAAGTTCTTCTTGTTTCTTTAATTTTGAATGAACTGCAGGGACATCCTCCTATTCCTAAGGTGCATGGGAGCATTTCTCCTATTCCCATTGAGCAAGAGATAAGCTCTCCTGTTACTACGACACCCCTTCCGAGTAGTTTAGCCACCTCGTTTGATTGCAGTCGACTAGCAGGATATCGTCTTTCGTCTTATGTTCCTTTCTAGATTACAGTACAGGGTTACTATATGGCCATACCTAGCACAATCATAGACGAGGGAGAATTTGTTCGTGTCCTATCCTCAACTGCTTGGCAAGCTTTAGGTTCTCCTTAGCTTGTCCCCATCACCTAGAATCTGTTAGCTTTTAATAGAGGAACCAGTCAACCATTAGGGATCCTTCCTAAGTTTCCTATTTCTTTGGGAGGAAAGACTATCTATATAGACGTGATGGTTTTCCAAGGCCCTTTAGATTTTAATCTACTTCTTGGCTGTGACTATGTTTATGTCATGAGATCTCTTGTTTCTTCCCTCTTTCGAGTGATGTGTTTCCTGCATGAGGGAAGCATTGTGATCATTGATTAATTTACATTCATTGGTCCTGAATCAAATCCCACTCAAAAATCATCCCTAAATGGTTCTTATGTGCAAGTGGTATCACCTCTACCACAAGTTAATTACGTGGCCACCTATTCCATGCCCCCATTTACTGATGATCTTATCGGTGATGTAATACATCAGTACTAGGGGCATTGGAGCCTGATTTTTCATTTGGATCCTAGGACATGTATCCCTTCCAAAGTGTTGTTCTCCCATCTGATGAGAAACTCTTGGAAGCCATGGCCTCTTTTGGTCTGTGATCAAGGGATGTGGAGTAGAGTTCCTTTTCTTGTGTCAAGGTCCTTAAAAAATGAAATAAGGGATTTCAAGAAGAGTTCCTTGCCTTGTGTCAAGCTCCTTAAAAAATGAAACAACAGATATGAGGATAGTTATTTTACTATGTCAACCTCGTTAAAAGATGAATTAGGTCTCCATGAGAAGAGTTATTTTACTTGAGGCAAGCTCAGTAAAAAATGAAACAAGGGAAGTGGAGCAAAGTTCCTTGTCTTGTGTCAAGCTCGTTAAAAAATGAAACAAGGACCATGGAGCAAAATTCCTTGTATTGTGTCAAGCTCCTTAAAAAATGAAACAAGGGTCATAGCATAGTTCCTTGTCTTGTGTCAAGCTCGTTAAAAAATGAAACAAGGACATTGGAGCAGAATTCCTTGTCTTGTGTCAAGATCATTAAAAAATGAAACAAGGGTCAGAGTAGAGTTCCTTGTCTTGTGTCAAGCTCATTAAAAAATGAAACAAGGACCTTGGAGTAGAATTCCTTGTCTTGTGTCAAGCTCCTTAAAAAATGAAACAAGGGTCGGAGTTGAGTTCCTTGTCTTGTGTCAAGCTCCTTAAAAAATGAAACAAAGGATATGAGGATAATTCTTTTACTACGTCAACCTCATTAAAAAATGAAACAAGGACCATAAGGATAGTTCTTTTGCTATGTCAACCTCGTTAAAAAATGACATAAATGTCATGAGCATGGTTCTTTTATTGTGTCAATCTCATTAGAAAATGGAACAAATCCCCTTCCCATTCGAGTCTTTAATTAGATCTCGTAAAATCCTAGTCGAGTCTTTCACTTGATCTCGTATGTAAACCTTCATTCCATCCACTTGTTAGTAACCTGTAGTCTACTTAGGTGAATGAAATGAAGCTTGGGGCGCATGTACCTTGAATTGAGTCATTATGTTGGGGGCATGTAAAATTATCTCAAGCATATTTTATCTTTGTTTCAATCTTGTGTAAAAATGAAACCAAACCCAAGCATAGTTTATCTTTGTTTCAAGCTTGTGTAAAAATGAAACCAAATTCAAGCACATTTTGTTTCCATTTCAAGATTGTGTAAAAATGAAACCAAATCCAAGCATAGTTTGTCTCTGTTTCAAGCTTGTGTAGAAATGAAACAATTCCCACTTTACATCTCGTGATTGTTGTTTTTATCAACCGATTTTTGTTATATGAGCTTTGGTTCTTTCATTCCATCGTCACCATCTCTTTGGCAAATCGTACTATTTTACTTGGTTGTTCTACCCTTGTTTGAGGAAGATCTGCAATGAGTGGTCTTATTAGCCAGCCCCTTGACCATTACATGTTTTGAGCAATTCCATCATGACTGGAACTAGTTGCTATCCTTTTTATACCACTCGTTCCTCCAGGAAGAGTCATCTTTCAGCTCTTTTCTGACTCTTGAAATATGAAAAGATTGCAAGTACTTGTCATTTCGAACTCGTTAAAGTAAATGAATTGATGTCTACTCAATATAGGTTTAAACCTTTTCCAGACTGAGATAGACTATTGTACAAAAAAGGAACACCTTGGTTGACATGGTCAAGAAGTTCTCTCAAATATTGTTTCCTACCTTTTTGGGTTCGAGAGACAAATAAAGAAAAGGGACTTGATGGATTTTTCTTTTTTCATCTCTTTTTCAAACTCTCTAAATATGAAAAAGATACTGAGTTACTCTTTCGTTGGACTCGTTAAAAATTTACGACAAAAGACTCGTCACCATGATGAGACTGAGTTTCTCCTTCCTAGGGCTCGTAAAACTTACTAGGATGGATTCATCCAAAGGATGAAATTATACGACAAGCATATGGTATACTCTTCAAGCTTGTGTAAAAATAAAGAGGTACTCGCTAGAAATAGTGGGAGAAAAATGAAGATGAAATATCTCTTGTATAGGCAGCATATCGCTCTTGAACATGACACTCATCTGTTTCTCATGTCAGGTTTGGGATATCCTCATTCAGTCACTTGTCCTTCTGGGTTTGGGTGATCTATTTTGCCTCTCATCTAACTATTTTACCTCGTCATTATGACCCTTAGTCCTATGTTGAGTCTAATGCTGCCACACTCTAGAGTCGTGTCGCCAATATGTTCAAGAGAAGTCCAATCTGCAATTATTTACATATACATAGTTTGAGTCATTATTACAGTCTTGAAACTTATTCCTCTTTGTTCCTCGTTTCCTATCAATGATGGGGGAATCATTATGACCCTCCTTCAACGGGTCACCCCCTGTTGACTTCAGCTCATTATCCAGGAAGATGATTTAGAAACTCCCTTTCAGTACCTTAGAGCTTGCATGCCTTAATGGCAAGTTCTTCACATCCGATGACAGGTTTTCACTATTGGCCTTCGATCGGGTGATTGCACGAGTGTTCAACTTCAACTTCATTATCACATTCATGGATTGTATTGTCGTACCTTGAGAGCCATTGTCATTATGGGTGGTTCCTCTTGTGCTTGTTAATGGTCTACATCAATGGTCGGTAATCAGGTGGTTTTCTAACATTTTTGACTTCGACATGTTCATTCACATGTTAGAATTAGTAGTTTGTTCGTGTTTGGATGGAGCACAAGACCTTGTGTTTTGTTTGATATAACTCATCCTACGTGGAGTTATGTATTGTTCATGATTGTACACATGTTTCTTCTATAGGATGGTTGTGACCATACCATGGGACGTTACACTTATGATGATCCTTCTATATTGGATGGTTGTGTCCATGCCTTGGATCTTAGATTACAAGTGATCCTTCTGTATTGGATGGTTGCGCCCATACCATGGATCTTTTCACATACTACTTTCTATTTGAATGGCTGTGTCCATACCATAGATTCATGTCTTGATCTCAGATCTGTATATGTATATGCATCCTTAATTTGCAGGTCCCCTGATAGTGTGTCTCCTCATCCTTGCCAAACCTCATAAAGAATCTCAGCCATCACTCCCCATTTTGGCTTCATGCTTTAAGGGGCATCTGTTACAAAATATTTTGTCACATCTTCTGCACTTCCCTGTGACATACTCGAAGTACCTGAAATATGGCCATCATGCAGTGTAGTCATTCATATATGTAGTTCAGAGCCTTCCTATGAAATTGATTGGAAAATTCCTTGAGCTTCCCCTGAAGGAAATAGCTCTTTAACCCTAATTTGAGCATCATCCCTCTTATGAGGCTAAGAAACACGATGGTCACATGTTGCACTATACCTAACCTACGATGATCCCAAAAAGGCAATTTTCCCAAAGAGGATGAGAAGTTTTGTGATCTAGAAGCTTCTAGAGCGGCAAGCTGGAGGTTTTTCGGCGTAGATAAGGTCAACTTCTCCCAACTTGGCCTCTTTTTCTTATCCCTATGAGCTACCTCCTTAATATGTGGGCCTAATCCTATCTTTGGAGAAGTCCTAAATCCCTTTCCTAGTCTATAAATTCATCCTCTCCCATTCCCAAATGGCTGGTCAAGTTAGAGGCTGGTTGGTCTATGTCCATTTGCACCCCTATGCTGAGCTTGTGCTTAGAGGCTATTCATTAGACTTAAAGAAGGAGTGTTTGGAGAGTTTCTTGGCTTGGACTTGGATTAACACTCAAGGAGAGCCTTTCAACCTCAAGGCTATGGTTGTAAGCTTCCCTTTATTCTTTAAATAATATACAACTACTGGTTCATCTTCCCAAAAAATATATGTGCATGTATGTATTAGCTTGACATTCCTTGATCAGTTAAGTAGGTTGTTATTGGATTTGCTATTGGTTTTGGCATGCATTGTTGTCTCTTGATCACTTGTGCAGGTAGATAAGTGCTGAGAGAAGTGGGAACAAGTCGTGACATAAGCAGTTCGAGGCCTTCAACAAAGGAAACAGAATAGCATCAGAACGAGCTAGGTCATCTCTTTCGTTCTACTTTTCAATTATAACCTAGGCAGATATCTATTTGATTGTCACTTCAATTTCTAAATCCACTCATTGGGCTATAGGGATCGTCTCTGTTCATAGAGAGGATTAGCCTTGTCAATACATGGTTTCATACTTACCTTGTTATTTCTGCATTGTTTTATGTTCTTTTAAGTTCCATGGTTAATAAGTTTTGTTTCATGTAATTCTGATGCATCTATAAGTAAAATATATTGGATCATTTGGGGTCATATAGTATTCTTTTTGGCATGGATTGGTTACTCACTCACTGGACCTAGGTAGATTGTTATGATAAGGTTATTGAGTGCCTAGATGATGAAATGAGAATCTTGCAGGGAAAGAAGAAGCCTACATCAGTGAGGATGGTTACTGTTATTCAAGCTAAGCGCAGTTGTAAGAAGGGGTTTGTATTATTTCTAGTGCATATTTCAAGTGAAAAAGGGAAAGATGTGGAGGATGGAAATTCTTGAAGAGGTATCATGTTTTGCAGCAGCTTCAACATGTGTTTCCTATAGATATTTTAGAGTTACTGTCTCATAGGGAAGTGGATTTCTATATTCAGTTGGTACCATGAGAAACACTGAAATTAAAGGCACCTTACAAGATGAGCACTTTGGATTTGGTGGAATTGAAGTTTCACCTTAAGGAAATTCTTGATAAGGGATAAATAAGGCCAAGTGTGTTGCCTTGGGGTGCAATAGTGTTGTTTGTAAAGAAGAAGGATGGTACTCTCAAATTATGTACTGATTACAGGTATCTAAATAAGGTGACTATCAAGAACATATATCCATTGACATGGATTGATTATTTGTTTGATTATTTTAAGGGAGAAACAATGTTCTCGAAGATTTATCTAAGATCAAGATATCATCAGGTGCACATAAAAGAGGAAGACATATATAAGACTGCATTCCACATGAGGTATGGGCATTATGAGTTTGTGGTGGTTCCTTTTGGTCTTACCAATGGTCCAACCACTTTCATGTGATTGATGAACAATGTCTCACATCCTTACCTAGAAAAGCTTTTGATAGTGTTTATTGATGGTCTATTGATATATTTCAAGAATGAGGAGGAGCATGCAGAGCACCTACCAACAATGTTGAGATTGTTGAGAGAGAATCAGTTGTATGCCAAGCTCAACAAGTGCAGTTTAGTTCATTCTCAGATCCATTAATTGCGACATGTTTTTCTAAGGAGGGGATAGTAGTGGATCCAAAAAAGATTAAGGATCTCATGGAGTCATCAACTCCTAGGAATGTGGATGAGGTGAGATCATTCATGGAACTAACAGGTTATTACAGGTGGTTCATTAGGAACTTCTCAAGGCTTGCCTCTATTACATCTTTGCAGAGAAAAGGGAATATGTTTGAATGGAAAAAGGAGTGTGTAGATAATTTTGAGAAGTTGAAGCATTTGCTTACAAATGCTCCAGTTCTTAACATTGCACATCCTAATAAGGAGTTTGTAGTCTATACATATGCTTGCAATAAAGGACTTGGTGGAATCCTAATGTAGGAAGGATAGGTGGTATGCTATGAGTCAAGGAAGTTGAATGAGCGAAAGAAGAACTATGTGCCTCGTGATCTTGAGTTGACAACTATCTTTCATGCATTAAAGATGTGTAGACATTATCTCCTTGGAAGGAGGTTTATTTTAATGAGTTATCATAATGGACTGAGATACTTGTTTGACCAACCTAATCTGAATTCTAGGAAAGCTAGATGGTTTGTTACTCTCTGTGAGTTTGATTTCAAGATCAAGTACATTAAGGGAAAGGAGAACAGGGTTGCATATGCTCTTATTAGGAGAGTGTAATTGAATCACATTTCAGTTACGAGTTCATATGGGATAGATTTATAGGAGTAGATATTGCTGCATGGAAGTATGATGAGAGGTACCAAAAACTAAAGTAGAGATTGTAGCAGCAAGGTGAAGGTGATGGGGATGAGAAGTATTACATCATGGAAGATGGCTTAGTGATATTCAAGAATAGGATTTATGTGATAGATATCAGTGAGTTGAATAAGTTTATCTTGAGGGAGTTTCATGTCAATTCATATTTAGGCCACCTAAAATATCATAATATTTTGACACTTGTTAAGAAGTTCTACTATTGGTTGAGCTTGGAGAAAGAGGTGGTTGAGTTTGTTGCTAGATGTTTGGACCATAAGAAGGTAAAAGTTCAGTGTAAGTACCCAATTGGTTTGTTTCATCCTATTTTTATTCCAGAATGGAAATGGGAGGTCATTTCCATGGACTTCACTACAAGATTTTCAAGGACATTGATGCAACACGATTCCATCATGGTTGTGGTTGATAGGTTGAGCAAGGTAGCTCACTTCATTACAATGAATTCTACAAATTAGGCTAGTGAGGTAGCTCATATTTTCATCAAGGAGATAGTGAGGTTGCATGGTGTTCCAAGAAGATCATATCCGACAGAGATTCCAAGTTAACCTCCAAGTTTTGGAAGGAGTTATTTGCAATTTTGTAGATAAATTTAGCTTTCAGTACCACTTATCATCTGCATACAAATGGACAAACAAATAGGGTCAACAATATTCTTGAGGATATGTTGAGGATGTATGTCATGCATCAATAGAGGAAGTGGGAGGAGTATCTTTCACTCGTAGAGTTTACACATAATAATGGGTATTAGGTATCCTTGAGGATGAGTCCATTTAAGGCTCTCTATATTATTCCTATTAGTCGGAGTGATCTATTGAATAGGGTATTGATTGCATCGGATATGTTGGCTAAGATGGAGAAGGAGATGCGGGTCATCAAAAGGAATTTGAAGGCAACACAGGATAGGTAGAAGAATTATGCATATCAACATAGAGAATTTACGGTGTTTCAAGTTGGAGAGCATGTGTACGTGCGCATCAATCCCAAGAGGAGCTCCTTGAGGATTGGTTCATGATCTAAGCTAGAACCTCGGTATTGTGGGACTTTTGAGATCATTGAGAGGATTGGACCAGTGGCCTACAAACTTTCATTTCCACTGACAGTGAAAGTCCGTAGTGTTTTCCATGTTTCATTGCTTAAGAGATATGTATAGGATATTGATAAGGTGATTGATTGTTCTATATTGTAGGTAGAACTAGAGGAAGAGTTAGAGCTAAAGCCATAGTGCATTATGAATCAGAAACAGATCATGCTCTAGAACAAAAAAAAATAGAGCAAGTTAAAGTGCAACGGAAGCACATTGGGCCCAATGAAGCTACATGGGAGATGGCTGATCAAATGCAGGCTCTATATCCTTCATTATTTGTTGGTTGAAGTAAATGATTTTTTGGAATATATATGTATATATGTGTGTGTGTGTGTGTGTGTGTGTGTGTGTGTGTGTGTGGTTGTTGTTGTAAACACTACAATCAGTTGCATTATAAACCTCCAATAAGTAGTATGTTTATTTTATTTTTTAATAGGATGTCATTGTAAATACTACATCGAGATATGTTATAAAGCTCCATAGGAAGTATTTTTTTTTCAACGGCTTTTTGGTCATAGGTGTCATAGAACACTAAGGACAATGTTCCCCCAAGGGGGAGGGGTTTGTAACATCCTCGAGTTAAAGTTTCATGTAATAAAGGATATTAAAGGAAAATTTTAAACCAAGGTCAGGGGACACGTATTCCAAGATGAATGTTGGGCAACCATTATAGTGAGCATCGCTTGCGGTTTATTAATGCCTATGGAAATTGGCAAAGGAAAAGAGGCAATAAGAGGAATTTAATTATGAGAAATAAGGAAAATGTGAGAAAAGGAAGGTGAAGATATAAAAGTATGCATGCAAGGGAAATCAAAGAAAAATGAAGAAAAAGAAGACATCAATTATAAAAAGGCATTAGAGAAATAGTTGATAGCTTTTATTCAGTTTTTAGCTTGGATCAGTTTTAGAGAGAGATAAAGGGAGCAAGCAAGATAGAAAAGGAAAAAAAAGGACTAACAAAGGAAGGTAAAGGACATGCAAATAAAAGAAAGGGACTGCAAGGAGAAAGTTGGATCAACAACTACAAAAGGAAGATCTTGTAGGCAACAGGTTGCATGTGTAATTTCCTTATTGGGATGTGAATGCATGGTACATGTATTTGATTATTTAGTTCATTCCTGCCATTGGCAAGGGTTTTTCCTAGATTGATAGTGGTTTTTCCTTTTCATTTCCCAGACAGTCATGATGTGATGGGATTCATTCTTGGTTAAGCTTTGGGTTTTGATAAGGTTTTGGATCTGGTTGAGGTGGTCTCAGAAAAATCCCAAGGGTTGGGGGTGGAGATGGTTTTCTATAGGAAGCCAGCAATAGGTGCGTGGAGAGGGGAAAATTCCTCTGGTTATGGTGAAGGAATTTTGAGGCATCCAAGCTTGTTTTGGTTTTGTGATCTCGAATATGGTTTAGGTGATATCATGGTATCTTGAGGGTGTAGGTAATTTAAACTTTGGATTCCTTGTTTAGTTATGTCTTTGTCTATCCCATGAGATACCACATTCATGCTTGGAATATGGCACAAGGGTGATTCGATGAAAGAGAGATTTGGTTCAGACCAATCTATGGTTAGGTGGTATATGGAAGTCCTTGACTTGGTTAGCATTTGCATATGTTAATATGAGATATTTTCCTGTTATGATTGATGAGCACTTAAAATGGTTATTATGTGATCACATGGATGTTTTTTCATGGTTTCTATTATGTTTATATGTTGGTTCTATGCTTGGTTCTATGATGTGCTCTAGCTATGGCTCTTGTTCATGATTTGATAATTTATTGAATGATTAATAAATGCATGGGATAACAGTGTTGTTGTAGCTAGCTTGAGAGGGCATAGATCCTTCTTAGTGATTCTCAGATGAAGTATAGAGGTTTATGATCATATATGCATTCATGAACTATAACTTCTATGTTCATCATATGTTTGAAAAAATGTCAAGGTCAAGATCATGTTCAAGTTTTGAATGGTTGGAATTGTTATCATTGTAGTCATGTTTCTAGAAAGTTATAGGAAGTTATGGGTAGTGGTTTGGAGGTTAGCCTTAAAACAGGCATAGATATCGCCATCGCATGAAAAACAACTGGGAAATTTCAGTCATAAGCACATGCACGCAAGCTTATGGGAGTCGTTGGAGCATCATAAATTCATGCACTATGTGTCAAGGGTGTGGTTGGGAGATGAAGTTATTGAAAAGTTAGTTCCAAATCGGGATCTGATTATTAGAGGTTCTGAATTGACTTATGGGTGATCTAGTACTCTTGAGAGGTATCTGAAAGTTTTTTGTTTGTCAACCCAACTTCCATAACTGGAACTTGGAGGTCGGGTCATATTATAGTGACACTCATCTCATGTTTACCTGGACAGCTTATAAAAGTGGGTAAATGTGGGACGGTGCATTATAAGGTGGTATCAAAGACAGGTTTCATTCTCTTTGGGTGATATTTAATAGCACAGGGTGGTGGTATCAGAGCTTCCAGGTTCAAACACTTGTACTAGATGGGTTAAATGGTGTTACATGTGCATTGTGATGGTTATGGTTATCCTACATGTGGTTATTATTGCAGTTTGTGTTATCATGCATGATGTTTATATGTTAATCCCATTATATATATCTATATCATGCTAATCTGGATTGATTTAGATAGATGAGATAACCTCCCCTAAAATACATTGAGGTATTATTTTGCTTATGTTTTTATTTGGTTTATCTAAAATGGTATGCTTGCAAGAGAGAGGAGATTAGAGATGAAGAGGGGAATGGAGGACTACATTTCACATGACTCCCCTTACATGTCTGATGTCAATTCTATGGAATGGGAAAGGTCAATTGGGAAGAAATGAGAGGAGTGTTTTCTTGATCTAGAAGATACACTGAGGAGTTTAAGCGCAGAGATCAGAAGTTGTAAGGTGGATAATAATGAGTTGATTGAGGCACGAAAAAACTTACAAGAGCCCAGAAAAAGCAAGAAGAATTTAATGCAATGATTCTACTGAGCCTTTCAAAGCTGCAAAAGCATGGATAAATGGGGGTCAGTCATGGATATAAGTAGGAGGATAAGACTAATGGGGCATATAGTATCAAGTCTTAGAGGAGATGCACGTTCGACAAGAAGGATACAATGAAGAGTGACAGATTATTGGATACACATAACAAGAGGACTGACATGTATGGGTTTCATTCTATTTCTTCTTCCAAGAGAGATCATCATCATCACCACCAACACCATAGGAGGAGTGAGTACTTGCAAAATGAGTTCAAGAAATCCAAGCCTCCTACATTTGATGGGGAGGTGAAAAATTTAGAAGATGTAGAAGCATGGTTTCTTGGGATGAAGAAGTTCTTCAGATTGCACGACTATTCAGAGAGCATGAAATCCAATATAGCTACTTTCAGTCTCAAAGGGAAATCAAATATCTGGTGGGAAGATGTGAATAATTCCAGAAGAATTAAATAATAGGAGCTTATTCGAGATGAGTTTGAGAAACTCTTCAAGAAGAAGTACCTATCGAAAAGATACTGTGATAACAAGGCTAAGGAGTTCTATGAGTTGAAGATGGGTTCTGTGACAAATGACGAGTACACAAGTAGATTCTTGGAGTTGTTGATGTATGTGCATTATCTTAAGGATGAGAAATAAAAGATTCAAAGGTTCATCAACAGGTTTCCAGGAGCATTCAGAGATGGTATTGAGTTTGGTGAGCCTTTGTCATTGGAGGAAGTCATAAGGAAATTGAAGAATTGTTATGAGTAGTCAAAGTCCAAGCTTGAGTTCAAGCATTACTAGAAATGGAATGAGAAGACTAAAAGAAAATGGCCTAAAAAGCATGGGAGATAACAAGATGCAAGTGACAAAGAAAATTTGGCTCCTTACAAGAAGTTTAATGCAGCTGAGAAAGGACATGGGTCTCATCTTGGAAAGCATTAGAATAAAGGTAATAGTAGAGAATCATTGTAGTGTTGGATTTGTGGAAAAGACCATCACGAGAAGGATTGTACATTGTACCAGGGTGGAAGACTTCACATCTACAGTTCTCATGTGGCACAAATAGTTAGGGATGTTGGTTAGAGAATTCCTCGGATTTATGCAACACTTGATAGCAAGTAGGTGGATCATTAGACATCTATTATTGAGATGGAAGTTAAGCTTTTTGATTGATTTGTTTCCATTTTTATTTATCCTAGACCTAATTATAGTTATGTTAGTCTTAACCAATTGGATCAGTGTCATTTGAGTAAATAAGTGCATGTAAAATCTTGGTTGGTGTAATTGGCTACAAGGACAAGTTCATCATTGGGTGAGAGCTTGTGGATTTAAGCTAAATGGTATGCCTATTTCAGCACATCTAAATGTGCTTCCTTTGGGATCATATAGTATGATTTTTGGCATGGATTGGTTACTCACTCACTGGACCAAGGTATATTGTTATGAGAAGGTTATTGAGTGCCTGGATGATGATGGTGAAAGGAGAATCTTGGAGGGAAAGAAGAAGCCTACATCAGTGAGGATGGTTACAATTATGCAAGCTAAGCGTAGTCGCGGGAATGGGTATGTATTATTTGTAGTGCAAATTTCAAGAGACAAAGGGAAATATGTGGAGGATGGGGAAGTCTTGAAGAGGTATCATGCTTTGCAACAGTTTTAGGATGTATTTCCTGTAGATATTTCAGAGTTACTGCCTCATAGGGAAGTGGATTTTTATATTGATTTGGTACCAAGAGCAACACTGAAATTAAAGGCACCTTACAAGATGAGCACTTTAGAGCTAGTGGAATTAAAGTTGTAGCTTAAGGAAATGTTTGATAAGGGATATATAAGGTCAAGTATGTCGCCTTCGGGTGCAACACTGTTGTTTGCAAAGAAGAAGGATGGTACTCTCAAATTGTGTATTGATTACAAGTAGCTAAATAAGGTGACTATCAATAACATATAGCCATTACTGTGGATGATTTGTTTGATTAGTTCAAAGGAGAAACATTGTTCTCAAAGACTGATCTAAGATCAAGATATCATCAGGTGCACATAAAACACGAAGTATGTTTTGTTTTCAACGATTTGTTGGACATAGGTGTCATAGAACACGGAGGACAATGTTTCCCCAAGGGGGAGGGTTTGTAAGAGCCCCGAGTTAAAGTTTCATGTAATAAAGGATATTAAAGGAAAAATTAAAACCAAGGTCATGGAACGCATATTCCAAGACGAATGTTGGGCAACCATTATAGTGAGCATCACTTTCGGTTTACTAATGCCTATGGAAATTGGCAAAGGAAAAGAGGCAAAATAGGAGTTTAATTATGAGAAATAAGGATAATATGAGAAAAGGAAGGTGAAGATATAAAAATATGCATGCAAGGGAAATTAGAGAAAAATGAAGAAAAAGGAGACATCAATTATAAAAAATCATTAGAGAAATAGTTAAAACTTTTAGTCATTTTTTAGCTTGGATCAATTTCAGAGAGAGATAAAGGGAGCAAGCAAAGGAAAAAAAGACTAACAAAGGAAGGAAAATAATAAGCAAAAAAAAATCAAGGGACCGCAAGGAGAAAGTTGGATCAGCAGCTACAACAGGAAGATCTTGCAGGTAACAGGTTGCCTGTGTAATTTCCTCGTTGGGATGTGAATTCATAGTACATGCATTTGATTATTTGGTGCATCCCTGTCATTGGCAAGGGTTTTTCCTGGATTGATAGTGGTATTAGCCTTGCCTTTCCATTTCTTGGATAGCCATGACGTGATGGGATTCATTCTTGGTTAAGATTTGGATTGCCATAAGGTTTTGGATCTGGTTGAGGTGGTCTCAAGAAAATCCCAAGGGTTGGGGGTGGAGACGGGTTTCTCCAGGAAGCCTTCAACAGGTGGGTGGAGATGGGAAATTTTCTCTGGGTTTGGTGAAGGAATTTTGAGGCATCCAAGCTTGTTTTGGTTTTGTGATATCTGGTATGGCTTAGGTGATATCATGGTAGCTTGAGAGTGGAGGTGATTTAAACTTTGGAGTCCTTGCTTAGCTATGTCTTGGTCTATCCCATGAGATACCACATTCATGCCTAGAATATGGGACGAGTGTGATTGGATGAAAGAGAGATTTGGTTTAGCCCAATATATGGTCAGGTGGTATGTGGAAGTCCCTGACTTGGTTAGCATTTGCATATGTTAATATGAGTTATTTTCCTATTTTGATTGATGAGCACTTGTACTGTTTATTATGTGACCTTATAGCAGTAATTTTTCCATGGTTTTTATTCTAGTTATATGTTGGTTATATGCTTGGTTCTATGATGTTCTCTAGTTATGGCTCTTGTTTGTGATTTCGTAATTTATTGAATGGTTGAGAAGGCATGGGCTAATAAGTGTTGTTGTAGCTAGATTGAGAGGGCATAGAGCCTTCTTGGTGATTCTCAAATGAAGTATAAAGATTTTTGATTAGATATGCACTGATGACCTATAACTTCTATGTTCATCATATGTTTGATGAAATGTTTATCATGTATTAGGCATGTCTAGGTCAAGATCTTGCTCAAGTTCTGAATGGTTGGAATTTTTATTATTGTAGTTATGTTTCTAGAAATTTGTAGGTAGTTTTGGGTAGTGGTATGGATGCTAGCCTGAAAAAGTGGCATATATCTCGCCATCACGGAACAGGACTAGGAAATTTTGGCCATAACCACATGTAAGAAATCTTATGGGTGTGGTTTTAGCATCATAATGACATGCAAAGTGTGTCAAGGGTGAAGATGGGAGATGGATCTAGTGAAAATTCAGTTCCAACTTAGGATCTAATCATCAGACGTTGTGAACTGACTTTTGGGTGATCTAGTGCTCCTGAGAGGTATCATAAAGTTTTGGTTTTGTCAACCCCAGTTCCATAACTAGAACTTGGAGGTTGGGTCATATCATAGTGACACTCAACTCTTGCTTTTCGAAAGATCTTGTAAAAGTGGGTAAATGTGGGAGGGAGCATTACACGCAGCAGCATTGCACATGGGAACTACTATATGATAGCAAGTTCACGAAGTTCCCTGGGAAGTTTCAAATGCACTAGTTGGGGCCCTATGTAGTCAAGGAAATTACAGATGGTGGCACAATTCAGCTCGTGAAGCTAAACGGGGAAATATTTTCGGGAAGAGTCAATGGAAGTCGATTGAAGTTATATCGAGGGGATCCTACCCCTGCACAATGACCACATGATAGCCGAACAGTCTTAGTACTCCAAGCAGTTGCAAGGAAGTATGGGACTATAAAATACACTGCCCAGAGACTGGGACAAAAAAGTAAGAGGGCTACGTGATGGAAGTCGGAAGTGTGCTAGGGGGAGCTGCACCATGGAGGTTGGTGCCACGCAAATGGGTCCAAAAATAGTAGTTGGATGCACTGTAGCTAATTGGATGGATAAAATCATGTTAGGAGGAGAGGATAGGCTGCATTTATGGCTCAAATATTTGGAAATCTACTACCAAAGCTGCATTTATGATCAGAAATTGGAGGGAACGGTCGGATTTAAATTTGAACTTGCCTATAAATTTGGCATGTTGGCCCGCATTACAACACCTTGATTTCAACAAATTTGCTGCCATAAAGATTATTGTATGTCTATGAATTGAGAAGATTGGGAATATATTTTTAAGTGTCTAGGGCTAGCTAACGTATCTGAAACATTTTGAAAGTTCTTTGTAGACAACATGATAGCCACTAACCCCACAGAAGCTGCAAGTACTCAAGTTGTTGTCTCTGAAGCCACTGTCTCTGAAGCCGCAACCCCTGAAATTGTGTCGGTGATGGAAGTTATGCCATTTTTTCCTACGGCATTGATGTCGCCTAGGCCGAAACCATATACTACCAAAGAGAAACATAAGAAACCACATACTTTACCGATGCAGTAGTCCCCGAGGAAGAACCCTGGAGAGCTTCGGCAAAAAGGAAAAATGGAAAAATTTAGGAAGCCACATGAAGCATTGGATCTAGATGAAGAAGAGCTGAGGAGGGTGAGCCTCTCACCAGGCTCCCGAAGTACATCCCTCTGCGCAAAGGAAAAGTGAAGGTGCCAAAGGATCCCGATAACACAAATTTCACAGTCTCTACACCATTATTACCGGAGAAGGTTGCATTTGAAGGCCCGCTCTTAGAACACATCCCTGTACTAAAGATGGAGGATTGGGATCTTGTTGATCATGAGAAATTTCTGCATTTGGCCACAAACAAATACATGACAAAGATCTACTATGAGGAGATTAGGTTACGCAACTAGAGACTATGAAATGGGTCATGAGGATTGAAAACTTCGGGTTATTGAACATGCTATGGATAACACAGTGTGTGAATGCCAATTGCTTACATTGGTTCACGATGGATGTCTCTCGCTAGGAGAACCCTTCCCCATCATAGACATGTTGATCCACCACATTACCAGGTTTCCCTATCAAGGGGTGGATCCCACTAAGGAGTTCAAAGGAAAAAGCAAGGAGAAGCAACTCACGGATAGGATGAAGAACAAGTTTGGCTTGATAAGGAAGTTGTGTGGATACTCCATCTGCTCCATTACAGATAAGGAGGTATAATTTTCTACTCAGATTTTGGCCTGCAAGGTCATGAGAAAGTGTCACATGAATGCGGTTTTGGTGCCAGTTATTTCATTGGTTACACAGTGCGCAAAGGGGGTGCAGTATAACTAGGCATAGTACCTTTGCAAGGAATTCTAGACCAATTGTCGTGAAGCATAGGATGATGCCAAGGAATTTCACTATGCTTGGTTTTTGTTATTCATTACCCTCATCGCATGGAGTCTCTTAGAGGACAGCCAGTTCCCTCCACAGGTTGAGGATTTACCAAAGGCAACGAAGTTCGCTTCGTTATGGGCAACAAAGGACCCAAAAAGGGTCATGGAAACAAAGATGTTCTATGTGTTGGTCGAGATGGACCTTCGCATGGCCATTAACCAGAGGCAGGGGTTGTTACCTACCCTGTTTGAGAAGTTGGAGGTCTACGCAGAGTTTAAAGGTAATTTTCACAATGTATCCATATGCATGAGGCATGATCCTAAGAAAGTATGGTACAAGTTTCCGTACCTAGTCACCAATGTAGATGTATATTAAGTGGTGGGAAAATGGCCAAGTGAGTGGTGACAACCATCATATCGCGGCACTGGAACAAGCACAGCTGGGGAAAGTTCCTCTGGGCAGGCCAAAACATCCCAGAAGAAAAAAGAAGTTGAGTCGTTTACTGCTCGAGAAAAGGAAGTGCAAAAAAGAAATAGGTTGAGTGGGCTACATCCCGAGTGAAAGAAACACAAAAAAAGAAGGAAGCTGTTGCTAAGGTAGTTGCTGACAAAGAGCACACTGCGAAGGAAGTTGTTGACAAGGAGTGCATTGGAAACGAGGCCATAGTGGAAGTTGAGGAGTCTACTTCTCAGCAGACTATGGATAAGGAAGGGTAAGGGGAGGAGGAAGGAGGTGGTGGCAAGGAGCAGAGCACTCCCTTCAAATTGTAGAAGCGAACTAGGGAGACCACTTTCGTGTCCAGAAAGAAGAAAAAAACAGATAAGCATGCACACACAGATCCAATGGTCCTCATTGAGGGGGACTTGGATGAGATTATAGACAATGTCTGTAACGTAATGATAGAGCTATGGACACATTTCGAGAAGAAGTACATGAAGGTGCTAGGGAGCGTCCAGAAGGATCTATGTGAGTTGCAAATTCAAATAGGTCGAATTTAGGTGAGCATGGGACAAGCAAGCAAGATTCAAGCGAGCCTGCAGCAAGCTAGTGTGTCGGTACTAGATGCAAACAGGACTCTAGACCTCAGAGTCATTCCATTACCAGAGGGATCACTGCACGCAGACGCAGATGAGGCAAACACACAACTCAAACAAATCAAGGAAGTGGGTATCAACTTAGCTATGCTGCCTATTCAGACCCTCCACACACTTCATCAGGGGTCTCACATGAGCTCAGGATAAGGGAGTAGTCCGCGCTGTCAGTCATAAGTGAGACCAAGATGAGCAATGAGCAAATCTTTGTAAAAAAATCTCATGCGTTGAAAGAAAAGGAAGCATTAGACACATGAAGCCAAAGCTTGGAGGCAACAATTGCATAGGGATACAAGACACTACCAGAACTTCACATCTCGGAGGATGTAGAAGCAGCAGCGAAGATTCAGAAGTTGGATTCCACAGTTAGAGAATCGAAGGATGAGATCAATCGAGTAACCTTTGACTTCCAAATGAAGATCTCAGAGCTACAGTTGAAATTGCAACCAACCACTCCGCCAAAGGTCCGAGAGCAGCGCGGACCATCCATCAGGGAGATCATGGGCACTTTAGATGCGGTAGCCATGGGCTGCACATTAATATTTCAACAAACCATGGAGCTATGGACGACTCTGCAGGAGGACCCAAACCTACAGAAAATTGGCACATATATCCAGGAGACATAGTGAAATTTTGATGAAATCAGGGTGACTATGTGCACTTTGGTACCAGTCCAGCGCCACACTTGATTGCAGGAAGGAAAAAAACTGAAATCACAAATTGAAGAGCTGTAGAGAAAAGAGGTTGTTTTAAAGGCCATAATACAACCATGGACAAAGGAAGCAAGTCAAATTACTATGTCAATCTAGGGAAAGTTGAAGACACTTCAGCAGACATAGAGAATGATGTGCTTTGTAGTGGAAGGCCCGATCACAGAAAATCTGGTAGAGGAAGTGCAACAGGCTACAGTACAGGGTTTTGCTGACATAGCAGCATTGCAGGTGAAGTTCAGTGAGCTCCACAACAAGATCGAGGCACCAGCTAGGTGACTCGAGGGCGAGTCATCATATTTGTGTTGGGGGCCTACTGGGATGGGGTCCTTGGGGTCAATTTCATTGAGTTTTTAGTAATTTTTGCAATATCTTTTTGTAGTGAAGGTAAAGTCTCCACAAAATGTGGAAAGCAGAGTGCAAAGCTGAGTATAGAAAAAAAGGGATTGATTCCCTTAGGTGGGTAGGTGATAGAGCTGGTTTGAGACCCACCCATGGTCCACAAACCATGGTATTGTAGACCAAATGTTATAAGTAGTTGAGTCATAGCAAGTTTAGAAGATAAATTTTTGTGAAGAATCATTGTAAGGGCAAGGTGCTAAAGTAGGAAAGGTTTGTTTCCTATACTTAGAAAAAAGGGCAAGGCTCCTGTAGCTGAGTGTGTAGAGACCTTGGTAAGTCTGCAGGCTGAGCGCGTGGCCCCTTGTAGCTGAGTGTGCAGGGATATAAAGTCTGTATCTAAATTTTTACATCTAATAAAGAATATTTTGGACTGAAATTGATGCATCTGTGTTATTCTATTTACTTCTGCAAAGTTTATATATCTTCACTCTGTAATATGTTTAATATGAATTAATACTTATTTACTATACGAAACATGTAGATTTGTAATATTTATGCACGATAAGTATAATTAAGTACCTTCGTGAAGGTCTGAAAGTCATTTGGACAAAGTTGTAGTAAGTGTCTATTCGGAAGGGATAAGGCTATGCAAAGGTAAATCTAAGCCATAAGAGCCTCAGGAAACCATCACACATGCCTCTTGATGCAAAAACTCATTCTAGCGTCCCCCAATACTGGTTCAGGTGAGACTGTGGCCTGTGCTATGCAGGTTGTTTCTAAAAGTGTGAGAAGTTAGGTTTTGTTGGTTGGCACAGTTAAAGTTGAACTTGGGTTAGGCCCCATCAAGCCAACAAATGGTTCTGTTGCCAGGACCGAGATCTATTTGAGGAATGTGTGATGTCAAATAAGTGGTTTCCTATGAAGAAGGAAATCGATAATTGGATCAATTAAAAGTTACACATGTTTGCCGCTCAGGAGAGTAGAAACCCTTAGTTATCCAAAGAGCAGTGGTTGAATAGATACATGTACACAGATGATATCGAAGCCTTTTTCTGTTTCTTCCCTTGTGAATTACGCGAGTAGCTATCTAGATTGGTGGATAGTCAAGGTTTATGGAGTCTTGATGGCCCTATTGTGTGGAGTACAGAGCTAGTGAGGCACTTGGAAGCTTCAAAAAATAACATCACGTAGGTTTTTGATCACTAGATTGGTCGTATCGTAGGAGCGTTCATCACAGAGCTCACGATTGATACGACCATCAGCTATAGTCAAGCAGAGCACAAGCTCTTCAGGGGACTGCGAGGTAAATATTTAAAATCTTTGAAAACTTGGATTAAGATGTTGTTATGGAAATAATGGGTCATGCCATTTCCTTGATGTTTGGGACTACGCGAAGTGGAAAACTCTTCAAAAGGAATGGAGAATCAGGTTCTGAATATATTCCGTTGCTAGGAAGCTCTTCAAGCAATGAGGAAGGGACTATCCTGAGAACACCATGGAGTGCACTGTAGATAGTAAGTCAAGGTATCTAGAGGATACCTCATCCATCCACTCCACCTCCAACCCCACCTCCATTGCATACACCTATACCTACACCTCCACCTCCACCTCTGCACCAAGCATTCAACATGGTAAACTCAATGAAGATGTCGATCTTTAAAGGGGTCAGGAGCGAAGAACTTGAGAAATTCTGGTTTGTTGCAACTGCTCAATGGACAATGCAACAAATCGCTGATGATAATCTAAAGAAATCACAGTTTGGCACAACGCTGTAGAATAGGGCGCTAACTTGGTATATCAAGTTCTATCAAGATAGACCTCACGTAACGTTGGCAGAGACTCAGCAAGCATTGAACAATGAGTTTAAGAAGCCTAAGTCTCAGGCACAGTCTGTCACAGAGTTTAAGGAGATACAACAAATGGTAAATGAATCCTCATGGGACTTCGATTATAGGATAAAATGCCTGATCTGGAAGGCTAATATGAACATCACAGATGATCAACACAAAGATTGATATATTTCTTCATTGTTGCCCCACCTAAGATTACCATTATCACAGCAGAAGATAGGAACGCAAGTAGAATCTATGGATATCGTGATGAGGTTGGAAGCCTCACCAGTACAAGATATGAATGTTGGGTACAACAGATTCAGTCACATATGGCAAATCTGCACATGGAGTTATAGATCTTGAAAACAGGAAATGAATCTCAGCCAGAGGTGCACGCTGAATTCTGATGTATAAAATGCAAGGACAAAGGACATGATAACAATCATTTCCATGTTTATCAGAACTACCTGATTATAGGAGGTCCTACATCTTTGAAGCCTGAAAATATCACAGGACAGAGCACGGGAGTACCACTATGGTGCACTGTCTATCAGATAGATGGGAAGCATGCAACTGATAACTATCACCTCTTTCATAAGTTTGTTCATACACCGCAAAAACTATTTTGTACCTTCTATAAATCAGTTGGAAACGATGAATAAAACTGCTGAAGCTATGAATTAATCATGGATCAGACTCCTAAATATCTGATGCGAGTAGAAATTGGCCCCTTTGGATCAGGGTGCGGTTGCAGCATGCAGAGGATTCCAAGGTCATGGTAGCGAAAGAGGAGGAGGAACTAGCAAAGATCGCAGACAGGTCATTTTTTTACAGCTATGGAGAAGCTGCACATTTTTCGCATAGCTGTCAGAATCCCATGCATCCATCATGTCAATTTTGTAGACAGTTCAATCATGTGATAGAAGATTGCCCAGTGTTGATTGCTAATATGCAACAGCCTATGCAGAACTTCGAGATGATGAGGGCAGAGCCTTGCGAAAAGGATCACAACATCAATATCATAACGTGTAGTGGTATGGCCACAAGAGAAGATAAAGGAAAGAATCCAGAGACCAAGGGATGGGTACACAAGGCTACTTAAAAGGAAGTTGGGTTTGACCTCAACCAAGCTAAAGATACTTTCATGGAAGCTAAGAAGAAATTTCCTAAGGCTTCTACGTCGGGGAGTCAGGAAAAACTAGTCAGAAATAGTGAAGTTCAAGATGTGGATCCTTCATTGTTAGCCACTTTTCTCAAAACTTATATGAAGTTGTTGAGGGATCAGAAGGTAGTAGAAGCACTTCAGGAGCTCATTGACAATTGCAAGGGAAAAAATAAGATTCCTTCAGAACAATGTGTTGTGAGGAAACTAGGTAAACACAAGAAGAAGACCGAGCGCGAGATGAGGTTAACCGTGCAAATCAGGGAATATGAAATGGATCAAGTCATCCTAGATTTGGGTTCTGATGCGAATGTACTACCGAAGTAAACATGGGAAAGGATGGGGATACCTACGCTACAATGGTCTCTTATACAGCTACACATGGCCAACCAGCAAAAGATAATTCCTATGGGGCGCATGTATGGGGTAACAATGGACATTGAAGGAGTGAGTGCGTTGGCTGACTTTAACGTAATTGAAATAGTGGATGAAATCAATCCTTACCCTGTGTTACTAGGAATTGGTTGGGCCTTCAACATGGATGTGGTGATCAATTTGAAGAAGTGAAGGATGACATTCGAGAAGAAGGCGCTCATGGTTATTGTGCCACTAGACCCTGCTGAAGGAACGCGCTACACTGAACCGGTCTGCGACTACGAGGAGGATCATGATTTAGACCAAATCTACAAGATTACTACACATGATTAAGATTGGATCAATCACATTGTAGATGGGTGGATCACGTGGGACAGAGACAACTCCTGTACCTCATATTCAGAAGAAGAGCTCGAACATTGGCAGAATAGGTTGCATGAGGTCTCTACGTTGCATTGCAATATGATGACAAAGTCGTTGCAGTGCGTATCTACTAAGATAAGAAAACTTCCGCATTATGATGGCTTAAATAATGTTAATCTCTTTTTGGATGAGTTTGAAAGGGAGGTACCTGAGGAACATCGATTCTAGGCACTTGAATTGGCACTGAATGCTACACCTGCCCGTTGGTGGAGTACACATAAGGAAATCCTCGTTGAATGGAAGGAATACAAGTGAATTATGAAGCTAAGGTTTGGATATGCTAACACCCGGATGACTGATAAATATAGTAGGAAGGATGATATGCGCGAGAATTTGGTGCAATGGCCAAAATCGTGGGGAGAAGAGCCTCATCTAGAATGGGTACATATCTTCTATCACACCTTAGATACTATTCCAATGAATTGGTACTTGGAAATAGAGCTTCTCCATGGGACGACCGAATGAGACATCTTGAGGGAGAGATTCTTATTAACTTTCATCTTCGAGGATGGATTTGAGTGTATTGATGAAGTGCTCTAAGAATTCAAGGCTGGTATCTTTAGAATTCCTGAAGAAACGGTAGCATAGGTTCAACCAGGCTGGAGTACACATTAGTGCCATGTGCTGGAATGTTACAATGTGATTGCAAAAGAAGAAGAAGAAGAAGATCCACGAAAAATCAATATTACAAAGACTAAAGGATAGCGTGAGGTTGAAGGACCTAAAGTAGAGAACCCTGATATATCATAAGCTTTGAAGACAAGTCAAGTAAATATTGGGTCTGACGTACAGCCTAAGTTTGCAAAGATAGGTGATTATTGGGATGAAGATACAATTGATAAAGTTGCGACGCTGCTACACGAGTACTAGGACCTATTTCCCACCAAGTTCTCAAACCTAAAAGGAATAGTAGGGGAACTAGGAGTGATGAAGATCACCTTAAAGCCCATCGCGAAGCCCGTGAAACAGAGACCCTACCGCCTAAATGTGAAGTATAAGGAAAAGGTGCACAAAGAACTGGAGAAAATGATGGAAGCTGCAATTATTGAGCTAGTAGAAGAATCTGATTGGGTGATCCCTATGGTAGTTCAAGAGAAGAAGAACTAGGGTGAAATCAAAATATGCATGGACCTGAGAAATCTCAATGACGCATGCGTTCATGACCCATTTTCAACACCATTTACAGATGAAGTTTTGGAGAATGTTGAAGGACAGGAAGCTTATTCATTCACTGATGGGTTCTCAGCGTACCATTAGATTAAGAACGCGTCGGAGGATAGCAGCAAGACGACATTCACAATAGAGTGGGGATGCTTCTAATACACAATGGTGCCTTCCAGGCTAAGGAATGCGCCCGTAATTTTTTCAAGCGTTGTCATTGTAGCATTCAAAGAATTCATCCATAAATTATTAGAAGTGTATTTTAATGATTGGACTGTGTTTGGACTAGTAAAGAACCACGTTTCAAGTATGCGCCTTATATTGGGTATTTCTCGCAGATACCAAATTTCTCTAAACTTGAAGAAATGTATATTTTCTATGCCTTATGGGATATTATTAGGACATGTGGTATGTAAGAAAGGACTAATGGTAGATCCTACAAAGATAGCAGTGATTGTTAATTTAGAAGCTCAAAAGAATGTAAAGAAGTTGCATGCAACGTTGGGGTACACTGGCTACTATAGGAATTTTATCAAATATTATGCTCGGATAACTATGCCAATGAAGAAATTACTGAAGAAGGACACAACTTTCTGCTGGGATGAAGAGTGTTAGCATAGCCTGGATGTATTAAAGGAAAATATGGTGACTGCGCCTATTTTGGTGTTTCCTGACTGGAAGAAATAATTTCATGTGCATGTGGATGCCTCTTGTATTGCATTGGGTGCGGTATTGACCCAACTGGGTGAAGGTGAGATAGATCACCCTATAGCCTTCGCGATCAGGAAATTGTCAAAGGGTAAGAAGAATTATTCAACTACAAAGTGCAAAGGATTGGTGATGGTCTACGCGATGCAGAAGTTTCAACATTATTTGTTGGGTGCACATTTCAAAATGTATACAGATCACTCCACTCTCAAGTACCTAGTCAAGAAGCTTGTGTTGGGGGGGAAGATCTGCAAATGTTTATTACTATTTTAGGAGTATCACTTTGAGGTGATTTTGAAGCTTGGACAGTTGAATGTGGGACTAAATCATCTATCTAAAATTGAGACAGGAGAAGAACCAAATAGTTTGGAAGAAGGGTTTCTGGATGCATAGCTCTTTGCTATATGGGTTGCTGATGATAATTTTGCAGATATAATCTAGTTTCTAACTACTAGAACAACCCTGGAAGGATACTCTACTCAACAGAAGAAGGAGTTGTTGGTCCTCGCTATCAACTTTTTTTTGATTGGGGAACACTTATCTAAGATGGGTACTGATGAAATATTGCGTCGATACATTCCAGAGTTTGAACGCTCAAGCATCCTTTCCGAAGCACATGGAGGAGTTGGGGGAGGACACTACGCAGATAGAGAAACCACGTAGAAGATTCCATGCGCAAGATTATGGTGGCCAACGCTACATAAGGGTTTTAAGGCATATTGCAAGGCATGTGGTGCATGTCAGAGGATGGGAAAGCCATCATGAAGGGATGAATTTCCCTTGAATCCTCATATTTCATTACAGGTGTTCAAAAAATGGGCTATTGACTTTGTGGGTCCAATACAGCCGCCAGGGAAAAATATGGGTGCACGATACATTATTTTTGCGACAGAATATTTGACAATGTGGGGAGAAGCACAACTAGTGAAGGACTGTAGCACTGCTACAGCCACGAAGTTCTTGTTTGAGTATGTCTTGACAAGGTTTGGGTGTCTTAAGATACTGATGAGTGATAGGTGAATGCACTTTCTAAATGAACCTATTGTCGCGATGCTCGAAGGATTTCAGGTTTATCATCAAAAGTGTATGCCCTATCACCATTAGGAAAATGGTACGGTTGAAGCATTCAATAAAATCTTGGAGAATGCATTGACAAAGTTCTGTAATGCACAAAGAAATGATTGGGATGTGCGTTTACTAGCCATCCTATGGGCATATAGGACGGCGTGTAAGAAGTTGGCTTGACAAACCCTATTCAGATTGGTCTATGGGAACGAGGTTGTGGTGCCTACGGAATATATTGTGACGAGTTTGCAAATTGCAGCATTGACTGATATGGTGGACCACGAGACTATGGAGGAACACCTCACATAGTTTTTGGAGTTGGAAGAAGACAGGTTTCTAGTAGGATTTCACCAACGGGTGCAGAAGGAGTGCGAATAGGCCTGACATGATCGACAAATTAAGCTGCACACCTTCAAGGTTAATGATTTAGTGCTACTATATGATAGCAAGTCCACGAAGTTCCCTGGGAAGTTTCAAATGAATTGGTTGGGGCCCTATGTAGTCAAGGAAATTATAGATGGTGACACAGTTTAGCTCGTGAAGATGAACGGGGAAATATCTTTAGGAAGAGTCAATGGAAGTCGATTGAAGTTATATCAAGGGGATCCTACCCCTACATAATGACTACATGATAAAAAAATAGTCTTAGTACTCTAGGTAGTTGCAAGGAAGTACGGGAATATAAACTACACTGCCCAAATACTAGGACAACGAAGGGCATTGCACGAGGGAAGCCAGAAGTGCGCCAGGAGGAGCTGTGCCAAGAGAGTTGCACCATGGAGGTTGGTGCCACGTAGATGGGTCCAAAAATAGTCGTTGGATGAATAGTAGCTGATTGGATGGCAAAAATCCCATTAAGAGGAGTGGGTAGGGTGCATTTATGGCACAAATCTTTGGCAATCTGCCGCCAACGCTACATTTATGATCATAAATTCGAGGGAACGGTTGGATTTGAATTTGAACTCGCCTATAAATCTGGCATGCTAGCCTGCATTACAACACTTTTCTTTTAGCGAATTTGCTGCTAGAAAGATTATTGTATGTCTATGAACTAAGAATATTGGGAAGATATTTTTAAGCGTCCATGGCTATCTAACGTATCTGAAACATTTCAAAAGGCCATTATAGACAACATGATAGCCACTAACCCTGTAGAAGCTACAAGTTCTTAATTCGATGTCTCTGAAGTCACAACCATTGAAATCGTGTCGACGATGGAAGCTACACAATATGTGCCTACAGCCCTGAGGTCGCCTAGGCCAAAACCATCTGCTATCAAATAGAAACAGAAGAAACCACAGATTGTACCGATGCGGTAGTCATTGAGGAAGAACTCCGTGAAGGTTCGACGGAAAGGGAAAATGGACAAATCCAAGTAGCCACATGAACCATTGGATCTGGAAGAAGAAGAGCTTTGCGAAGGAGTAGAAGAGATGGATGCTGAGGAGGGCAAGCCTCTCACTAGGCTCCCGAAGTACATCCCTTTGCGCAAAGGAAAATTGAAGGTGCCAAAGGATTCCAATAATGCAAAGTTCATGATCTCTACATCACTATTGCCAGAGAAGGTGCTATTTGAAGGTGCGCTCTTAGCGCGCATCCCTGCACTGAAGATGGAGGATTGGGATCTTGTTGTTCATGAGAAATTTCTACATTTGACCATGAAAAAATACATGACAAAGATCTATTATGATGAAATTGGGGTAACGGGACTAGAGACTATGAAGTGGGTCAAGGGGACTGAAAAGGCTGGGTTACTGAACATGTTATGGGTACCACACTTCAGCCAAACCACTATCAACATGGTGTGTATATGCCAAATGCTTACAATAGCTCACGATGGGTGTCACAGGTTTGGAGAACCCATCCCCATCATAGACATGCTGATCCACTGCATTACCAGGTTTCCCTATCAAGGGGTGGATCCCACTGAGGAGTTTGAAGGAAAAAACAATAAGAAGCAACTCACAAATAGGATGAAGAGCGAGATTGGCTTGATAAAGAAGTCGTGCGGATACTCCATCCTCTCCATTACAAACAATGTGGTGTAGTTTTCCGCTCAGATTTTGGCCTGCAAGGTCATGAGAAAGTGTCACGCGACTGAGCTTCTGGCACCAGTTATTTCATTAGCTGCAGAGTGCGCGAAGGGGATGTAGTAAAACTAGGCATAGTACCTCTGCAAGGAATTCATGATCAAATGTTGTGAAGCAGAGGACAATGCCAAGGAATTTCACTATGCCTAGCTGTTGTTATTGATTGCCCTCTTCACATGGAGGCTTCTAGAGGACAGCCAGTTCCCTCCACAAGATGAGGATTTACTAGAGGAAACAAAGTTCGCTTCGTTGTGGGCAATAAAGGACCTAGAAGGGGTCATGGAAAAAAAGATGCTTTGGGTGCTAGTCTAGATGGACCTTTGCACGGTGATCAACCAGAGGCCAAGGTTGTCACCTACCATGTTTGAGTAGCTCGAGGTCTACGTAGAGTTTAAAGCCAATTTTCACAACGTATCCATCTATGTGAGGTGAGATCCTAAGAAAGTATAGTATAAGTTGTCGTACCTAGTCACTGATGTAGATGTATAGGAAGTGGTGGGAAAATTTCCAAGTGAGTCCATTAGATCTCGATGCAGGAACAAGCACAACTGGGGAATGTTCCTCCGTGCAAGCCACAGAAGCGTAGAAGAAAAAGGAAGTTGAACAGGTTACCGCTCGAGAAACGGGAGCACAGAAAAAGAAAGAGGTTGAGTATACTACAACCAAAGAGAAAGTAGCACATAAAAAGAAGGAAGCTACTGACAAAGAGCGCATCGTGAAGGAAGTTGCTGACAAGGAGAATGTTGCAAAGGAGGCAAGAGTGGAAGTTGAGGAGTCTGCTTCTTAGTAGATTATGGACAGGGAAGGGTCTGAGGAGGAGGAAGGAGGTTGTGGTGAGGAGTAGAGAGCTCCCTTCAAATTGTAGAAGTGGACAAGGGAGACCACTTCCGAGTCCAGAAAGAAGCAAAAATCGGATAAGCATGCACACACAAATGCAATGGTCCTCACTTAGGGGGACTTGGATGAGATTGGAGACAAGGTCTATGACACAACAATGGAGCTGTGGACATAGTTCTAGCAACAACACATGTAGATGTTGGGGAGCGTCTAGAAGAATCTCTGTGAGTTGCAGATTTAAACAGGTCAAATTTAGGAAAGCATGGGACAAGCGAGCGGGATTCAAGTGAGCTTGCAGCAAGCCAACCGATCGTTACTAGACACAAACAGGACTCCAGACCTTAGAGTCATTCCATTACTAGAGGGATCACTATGCATAGACATAAATGAGGAAAATGCACAGCTCGAACAAATCAAGGACGTGGGTATCAACTTAGCTGTGTTTCCCATTCAGACCCTCCACGCACTTCATAAGGGGGTCTCAGACGAGGTCAAGATCAAGGAGAATTGCACACTGTCAGTCATAAGTAAGGTCAAGATGAAAAATGTGTAGATATTCACAAAAAATGCTCAGGTGCTGAAAGAAACGGAAGCACTAGCCATGCGAAGCTAGAGCTTGGAGGCAACAATTTCACAGGCATCCAAAACACTATCAGAACTTCACATCCCAGAGGACTCAGAAGCAGCATCAAAGATTCGGAAGTTGGTTACCGCAGTCATAGAATCGAAGGATGAGATCGGTCGAGTAACCTTTGACTTCGAAATGAAGATCTCAGAGCTGCAGTTGAAATTGCAGCCAACCACTCCACCAGAGGTTTAGGAGCAGCGCGGATCAACCATCAGGGAGAGCATGGGCACTTTGGATGCAGTAGTCACGAGCTGCATGTTGATATTTGAACAGGCCATGGAGCTATGGATGACTCTACAGGAGGACCCATACCTGAAGAAACTTGGCAAAGATATTCGAGAGACATAGTGAAATTTTGATGAAATCAGGGTGCCTCCACGCACTTTGGTGCTAGTCCAATGCCTCACTCGATTGCAGAAAGGAAAACAGTTGAAATCAAAAATTGAAGAGCTACAGAGAAAAGAGGTCATTTTAAAGGCCATAATACAGCCATGAACAGAGGAAGAAAGTCAACTTACCCTGTCAATCTAGGAAAAGTTGAAGACACTTCAACAGACACAAAGAACAATACGCCTGGCAATGGAAGGCCCAACGATAGAAAAGATGGTAGAGGAACTGCAGTAGGCCACAGTAGAAGATTCTACTAGCATAGTAGCATTGTAGGTGGAGTTCAGTGAGATGCGTAACAAGATCGAGGTTCCAACTGAGTGACTCAAGGGCAAGTCACCATATTTGTGTTGGGGGCCTATTGGGATGGGGTCCTTGGGGTCAATTTTGTTGAGTTTTGAGTCATTTTTGCAATATCTTTTTGTAGCAAAGCTAAAGTCTTCGAGAAATGTGGAAAGCGGAGCATGAAGATAACTAGAGAAAAAGGGGCTTGAGTCCCTTAGGTGGGTAGGTGATAGAGCTATTTTGAGACCTGCCCATGGTCTGCAGACCATGGTATTGTAAAGCAAATGTTATAAGTAGTTGAGTCATATCAAGTCTAGAAGATAAATTTTTTAGAAGAATCATTGTAAGCGCAAGGTGTTAAGGCAGGAAAGGTCTGTTTCCTGTTCTTAGGCGAAAGGGGAAGGCTCCTGGAGCTGAGTGCACGGAGACCTTGGTAAGTCCGCAGGCTGAGTGCACAGGAATAGAAATTCTATATCTGAACGTTTACATCAAATAAAGATTGTTTTGGGCCGAAATTGATGCATCTGTGTTCTTTTATTTACTTCTGCAAAGTTTATATATCTTCGTTATGTAATCTGTTTAATATGAATTAATGCTTATTTACTGTGTGAAACTGGTAGATTTGTAATATTTATGCAATATAAGTATAATTAACTACCTTTGCGAAGGTCCGAAAGTCATTTCGAAAGAGTTGTAGTAGTTGTCTGTTCGGAAGGGATAAGGCTGCATGAAGGTAAATCTAAGCCATAAGAGCCTCAAGAAACCATCACACAAGCCTTTGGATGTAGAAACCTAGTTCTAACATCGCCCAATACTACATTGGGTGGCACAGTAGCATGCACTACGCAGGTTGTTACCGAAAGGGCCAGCAGCTAGGGTTTTGTTGGTTGGCACATTTAAAGTATAATCTGGGTCAGGCCCCCTCAAGCCAATATAAGAGATCAAAAGTTGTAGGGTGGATAATAATAGGTTGATTGAGGCATGGAAAATACTTGCAAGAGCCCATAAAAAGCAAAGAGAATTTAATGCGGTGATTCTAGAGAGCCTTTCAGAGTTGCAGAAGAAAGGACAAATGGGATTCAGTCATGGAGATAAGCAGGAGGAGAAGACTAATGGGGCATATAGTATCAAGTCTTAGAGAAGATGCGAGTTCGAAAGGAAGGATACAATGAAGTGTGGCAGATTATTTGATACACCTAACAAGAGGACTGACTCGTATGGGTTTCATTCTATTTCTTCTTCCAAGAGACATCATCATCACCATCATCATCACTACTATCACCATAGGAGGAGTGAGTACTCGCAAAATGATTTCAAGAAATCCAAGCCTCCTACATTTGATGGGGAGGTGAAAAAATTAGAAGATGTAGAAGCATCGCTTCTTCGGATCAAGAAGTTCTTTAGATTTCACAACTATTCAGAGATCATGAAAGACAAGATAGATACCTTTAGTCTCAAAGGGAAATAAAATATCTGGTGGGAAGATGTGAAGAATGCCAGAAGAATTAAAGAATAGGATCTGATTCAGGATGAGTTTGAGAAAATATTCCAGGAGAAGTAACCATCTGAAAGATACTATGATAACAGAGCTAAGGAGTTCTATGAGTTGAAGATGGGTTATGTGATAGATGATGAGTACACAAGTATATTCCTGGAGTTGTTGATGTATGCACATTAACTTAAGGATGAGAAAGTGAAGATTCAAAGGTTCATCAACAGGTTTCCAGTAGCATTCAGAGACCACACTGAGTTTTATGAGACTTTGTCATTGGAGGAAGCCACAAGGAGATTGAAGCATTCTTATGAGTAGTCAAAGTGAAAGCTTGAGTTCAAGCATCACTATAAATGGAATCGGAATACTAAAGGAAAATAACCTAAGAAGCATGGGAGATAAAAAGATGCAGGTGAGAAAGAAAATTTGGCTCCTTACAAGAAGTTTAATGTAGTGGAGAAAGGACATGGGTCTCATCTTGGAGAGCAGTAGAATAAAGGTGACGATAGGGAACTATTGCAGTGTTGGATTTGTGGCAAAGACCATCACAAGAAGGATTGTGCAGTGTACCATGGTGGAAGACCTCAAATCTACAGTTCTCAGAAGGCACAAATAGTTGTGGATATTGGTCAGAGCATTCCTTAGATTTATGCAGCACTTGATAACAAATAGGTTGATCATCAGACATATATTATTGAGATTAAAGTTAATCTTTGTGATCGATTTGTTTCCATTTTGATTGATTCTGGATCTAATTGTAGTTATGTTAGTCTTAACCGGTTGGATTAGTGTTGTTTGAGTAAAGAAGTGCATGCAAAATCTTGGTTGGTGTAATTGGTTACAAGGACCAAGAGGAGAGTTCATCATTGAGTGAGAGCTTGTGGATTTAAGCTAGATGGTATGCCTACTTCAACACATCTAAATGTCCTTCGTTTGGGATCATATAGTATGTTTTTTGGCATGGATTGGTTACTCACTCACTGGACCAAGGTAGATTGTTATGAGAGGGTTATTGAGTTCCTTGATGATGATGGCGAAAGGAGAATATTGCAGGGAAAGAAGAAGCCTACATCAGTGAGGATGGTTACAGTTATGCAAGATAAGTGCAGTTGCAGGAAGGGGTGTGTATTATTTGTAGTGCATATTTCAAGTGACAAAGGGAAATATGTGGAGGATGGGGAAGACTTGAAGAGGTATCATGTTTTGCAGCAGTTTTAGGATGTGTTTCCTGTAGAGATTTCAAAGTTACTGCCTCATAGGGAAGTGGATTTCTATATTGAGTTGATACCAGGAGCAACACCGAAATTAAAGGCACCTTACAAGATGAGCACTTTGGATTTGGTTGAATTGAAGTTGTAGCTTAAGGAAATGCTTGATAAGGGATACATAAGGCCAAGTGTGTCGCCTTGGGGTGTAATAATGTTGTTTGTAAAGAAGAAGGATGGTACTCTCAAATTGTGTATTGATTACAGGCAGCTAAATAAGGTCACTATCAAGAACATATATCCATTATCGTGGATTGATGATGTGTTTGATTAGTTGAAGGGATAAACAATGTTCTCAAATATTGATCTAAGATCAAGATATCATCAGGTGCACATAAAACAAAAAGTATGTTTTGTTTTCAACGGTTTGCTGGTCATAGGTGTCATAGAACACCGAGGAAAATGTTCCCCCAAGGGGGAGGGGTTTGTAATAGCCTTGAGTTAAAGTTTCATGTAATAAAGGATATTAAAGGCAAAATTAAAACCAAGGTCATGGGACACATATTCCAAGATGAATGTTGGGCAACCATTACTTGTGGTTTATTAATGGATATGGAAATTAGCAAAGGAAAAGAGGCAATAATAGGAATTTGATTATGAGAAATAAGGAAAATATGAGAAAGGAAGGTGAAGATATAAAAATATTCATGCAAGGGAAATCAAAGAAAAATCAAGGAAAAGGAGACATCAATTATAAAAAGGCATTAGAGAAATAGTTGATAGCTTTTATTCAGTTTTTAGCTTGGATCAGTTTCAAAGAGAGATAAAGGGAACAAGAAAGCAAGCAAAGGAGAAAAAAGAACTAACAAAGGAAGGCAAAGGACAAGAAAATAAAATCAAACGACCGCAAGGAGAAAGTTGGATCAACAACTACAATAGGAAGATCTTGTAGGTAAGAGGTTTCATGTGTAATTTCCCTGTTGGGGCATGAATGCACAATACATTTATTTGATTATTTGGTTCATCCTTGTCATTGGAAAGGGTTTTTCCTGGATTGATAGTTGTTTTATACTTGCCTTTCCATTTCCTATATAGCCATGATGTGATGGGATCCATTCTTGGTTAAGCTTTGGATTTCCATAAGGTTTTGGATCTGGTTGAGGTGGTCTCAGGAAAATCTCAAGGGTTGGGGGTGGAGACGGTTTTCTCCAGGAAGCCTTCAATAGGTGAGTGGATATGGGAAAATTCCTCTAGGTATGGTGAGGAATTTTGAGGCATCCAAGATTGTTTTGGTCTTGTAATCTCAGGTATGGTTTTGGTAATATCATGGTAGCTTGAGGGTGGAGGTGATTTAAAATATGGAGTCCTTGTTTGGTTATGTCTTGGTCTATCCCATGAGATACTGCATTCATGCTTGGGATATGGCACGGGGGTGATTAGATGAAAGAGAGATTTGGTTCAATCCAATCTATGGTCAGGTGGTATGTGGAAGTCCCTGACTTGGTTAGCATTTGCATATGTTAATATGAGCTATTTTCCTATTATGATCAATGAGAACTTGCATTTTTTATTATGTGACCTTATGGCTAATTTTCCATGGTTTCTATTCTAGTTCTATGTTGGTTATATGCTTGGTTCTATGATGTGCTCTAGTTATGGCTCTTGTTCATGATTTCGTAATTTATTGAATGGTTGAAAATGCATGGGTTGATAAGTTTTATTGTATCTATCTTGAGATGTCATAGAGCCTTCTTGGTGATTCTCAAATGAATTACAAAGGTTTATGATTAGATATGCATTGATGACTTATGACTTCTATGTTCATCATATGTTTGATGAAATGTCTATCATGTATTAGGCATGTCTAGGTCAAGATCTTTCTCAAGTTTTGAATGTTTTCCATTTTTATTATTGTAGTTATGTTTCTAGATATTTATAGGTAGTTTTAGGCTATGGAATGGATGCTAGCCTGAAAAAGTGGCATATCTCTCGCCATCACAGGCACAGGACTAGGAAATTTTGGCCATAACCACATGTAAGAAAGCTTGTGGGTGTGCTTTTAGCCTTATAATGACATGCAAAGTGTGTCAAGGGTGCAGTTGGGAGATGAAGCTAGTGAAAAGTAGTTCCAACTTAGGATTTGATCATCAGAGGTTGTGAACTAACCTTTGGGTGATATAGTGCTCCTAAGAAGTATCATAAAGTTTTGGGTTTGTCAGCCCCATTTCCATAACTAGAAATTGGAGGTCGGGTCATATCATAGTGACACTCATATCACGCTTTCTAAAAGAGCTTGTAAAAGTCAGTAACTGTGGGAAGGAGCATTACACACGAGAACTATTTTCTTTGAGAACCATTATCATAGGGAATCCTTCTTGCTCCCACTCTTACATAAGCACACCCTGAGATCCCTCTCTATGTGTCCTTGTATATATGTGATAGTAGCATAAGCACCCTCGGGCTTGCTCCTGCGATGTCATCCCTAGGATAACTCTCTCAGAAGAAACTTATCTCATATAAAACTCATCTTAGACATTTCTCTAAGTGCTCATGCTCCAATTCATCGAGACCAAGATTTTGTTGGCAAATGACGAAAGATGCATTTATTTATTAACAGAAATAGTTTTTGTCTCAAGTGTTTGATGAGTTAGGGAGTGGGGATATATTCTAAAGGCTAAAAGATAATGGGAACCCATTTTCCATCTTGGAACAGACCCTTAGAGGAAAGGATCTCGAAATTTTGGAACACCCCTTTTCTGTCTTAGAACAGACTCCTGGAGGAAAATTTCTCATCTCATAATACAAGCTCATACATTTTGTCTTGGAAGAAATCAAAGGGAGATATCCATTTCCTAGGTTACAAAATGCCAAGATCCGAGATTCCAAGATCTCGATCACCAGTGAAGGGTCATACGAGGTAAAGTCTTAAAGGTGTTGGGGATAATACCAAAGGGACTACTCTTGCATAAGTTAATCACTACTTTTATAGAGGCTTAGTCTACACCTCATCTATGGTGTTTTTACGAATCTTTTGAGCCTACTTTGAGACTCGATCCATTCCCCTTAAGGTTTTGTATGGTCCATTGAAGAGCTATCTCTTCGGAGCTTTCAACGGTACTTTGTGCAACCCATTCAACCTATGTGTGTGTGTGTGTGCACATATCTATACACACACACACACACACACAGATCTATATATATATATATATATATATATATATATATATATATATACCTTACGTTATCCTTCCTAAGCTTAGCAATAATGAAACAATGTCAACATAATGAACATAATAGGGATTTATCCATTCAATTTCAATGAGGCCGCTGAGGAATTATCAACCCATAGAAACTCGAAGGTCAATCAACCTCTTATGTTAATAATAATTGACAGAGTTGAATTACATTTCATCTTAGAGATCTCTTGACCTCTCGGGCTAATAAATAACATGTAATAAACCCATGCCAACAAACAAGAATCCATATAGTGCCCAAAGTCCCACAATAAATCAAAATTACATCAACATTTTACAAGTAAATAGGAAGGCTCTTTCTAGATCTGATTTACAAGCACACATTCTAGCATCAACATAATATCATCACAGGCCTATAACCAACACAACATTTATATAATGGATAAATGCAAGAGCCAATTCTCCTCAATCATTAGTATTATAATATCTTGTTGTAAATAACAAATAAAATATGGTAATCAAATCTATAAGTTATGTGCTTATTCTCCCTCCTGCACACAACCATTTAGTGAAGAAATTCTATGTGTTTTTACATTCCTTACAATGACGGTCCTACAACTCAAAATATTAATCATACTAGTGAATTTAATTAGTTTTGGAAGGATTGACACAAGTCTCCCTCCACAAAACCTCTATGTCCAAATTTTTCCATAATTTAGCTCAACAATTAAGCTCAATATTTAATTAAACATACTTATTATACCTTTTCCAGTGCCTTACCACACCAATAATAAAAATGTAATATCTTTGTGCATTCAACACTAATATAGATATAAATATTCCTGCATTCATAGTCTTAGTGCATAACTATTGACACAAGGAGCTATTTATTCACATTCCTTAACATCAACCTATATTTACCATTCAAAAATATACACAGAACAACATCATTCCATTACACTACGGGAAATAATAGTCCATACTTCCAAATAACATTTAAATAACACAATAAGCATTCATACAAAATCCGCTTGCGCATAGAGTATAAGAAACACTTATCTTATAATTTGAAGAATTTGGTGATTGAGATTTGGAATTCAACTCTCCACCCAACCATCGACAAGATACAACCACTATTAATTGTAGTTGTCACCGTCGAGCTAGATTCCAAAGATTGAGGTGGAGTTATTCTAAGGGATTTTAGCCAACAACACAGTTGAAATGGGATTCCATTTGCTACACTGGCTTCATCCACTAGATGAAAGCATCTACTCTCACTTTGATTCTTATGCCCAACAAAATTTCAAGAGGGCTCTTCATCTCATGTTTAAAATTCTCCTCATCGCTTAACAACAACATTTTTATATGATGTATTCTCAGCACTCTTTCACAAAAACTTATAGCTACTTCTTTCCTACACTCTTCCAAAAACTCTATGTGCTAGGGAGTTCCTCCTCTCTACGTATGCTTGTGTGTGTGTGTGTGTGTATTCAAGAGAGAGAGAGAATGTATCCATCGTTCCCCCCTATCTCAAGGTCCTCCTCCCTTTTTCCAACAAACTAACTTCCCATTCCTTCCCACGATTACACAACAATCAACCTTGTGGATAGTGCAACCCATGCTTCCTTCAATGATTTTTCCTATTCTTTCTTGTGGTTAGAGTGAAAGGAAACATGCCACTATCCATTCTTCTTTCAGTTAATTTATGGTATACTCAACCCACTCAACCAACCAGGACTGATATTTAAAATAATAATTCTCTCAAGCAATCTCTTACCTCAAGCAATGGAATTGGTGTCCTTCTCTCATCCCTATATAAAAAAATTCAATTATTTATAAGAGAGACATATTAACTAAGGGATTTCACACCACCCCATGCTAAATTTAGGTCTGAGAAATTATATTTTTCAAGAAAAATTCTCCAAGTGAACTACATGAGCCTTGTCATTTTAAGGTGTTTTATAAACAACAAAAACACGATGGTTTATCAAACTTAGAAAGAACCATGGTTTTTTAGTCTTGGTGAGAACCAATGGCCTACGTGGTTTCTCAGCTAAGGAAAATCAAATGGTTTATCAACCACAACAAGCACTATGGCTTGTTAGTCCCAACAAGCACCTATACATACCATAATGCTTGTTCCTGCTTAGCCCTGGTGTGATGCCCGCAAGGAAACTGGAAGAAAAGAGAGAAGGTCCCAAAATTCCCCTGTGGGATTGTATTTCTAACTATGCTTGTGCTCTTCCTCCCTGATCAATGTCAAATTTTACTTTTTAAGGAAATGTGGGTTGCCTTGTGGGTGAACAAAAGGGTTACCTTGTCGTGATCCTCCTCAACATGTTACCTCTTTGGAGTGCAGTAAAACCGCACCACCAAGAATTTAAGGTTTCCCTTCTTAGACCCTTGACCCATGTGCTTCTCCTTGGGTTATTAACAAGAATTCTAATGTTTATTACGTGTGCCAAATTATATAATAAAAATAAATTAATTAACCAATATTTATTAAAGTGAATTAACTATGTTTAATGAAATTGATTAAGCCATAATTAATTAACCTTATGAGTAATTAATTATGATTAATTAAATTAAGATATAATTCTTTAAATTTGGCACTAATAAATTATAACTCCATGTTGGTGTTGATTAATCATTAATTACATGTTGAACATTAAACAAAAATGCATACCTTTTGGTGTCATTGTGAGAATGGGAGTAAACTTTTACCACTAATAATTTCATTATATTAACCATGTCAAGTGTACATGCACGGAATTTGGTTTTTCACAGAGATGATTGATTATACAAAAAATGTTTAAAGAGACCATGGTTAACACAAGGTGTTACAAACCCCACCCCCTTAAAGAAACATCATCCTTGGTGTTCTTACAAAACCATAACACAATAAAACAAAAAATTGAGCTTCATATAAACAAATCTTTCACATTCATTACATAGTAAACGAAAAAGGGGAAATTGAATTCTTCTAATGTACATGTTCACATGTTATGATCCTTGCACTCTAAAAACGATAATAAACTAGTAATTACAATTCACTTCCAGGGAGAAACTTCCTTTTACAAATAATACAATGAGCAAGATAATATTTGATAATCCTAAGGCTAGTTATCCTAAGTATATATATATAGGAGACAAAGGATACAATCATAATAAAATGGGACCATTAAGGGCTCTAGCCTACAAAAAAATATAACAATAGAAGTGTAATCACTCAATATCTAGTGCTTCATAAGGGGTTTTTGGGTTAACATGGGGCTTATATATGGCTTAACATGCCCCTACCCTTCAAATAAGTGTTTTTCTCAACACTTGACTATATGTGGGTGTTTTTATATGAAACACTCATATTTCCATGTCACTTCTTCCATTAATAGGTTCTTCCTTTTGACGAGGTACTCAATAAATACTCAATTTCTTAGATGCGTAGTCCTTATTTCCAAAATTGTTTCTAATTCTAGTATTATTTTCCATTCTTCATTAATATTTAGTAGAATATTTTGGATTGGGATCTTATCGCTGAAGACCTTTTTTAAGAAAGAAACATTGAAAATTGGATGTACACATGAAGATGGAGGCAACTCCAATTTGTGTGCCACACTTCCAACCCTCTATAACACCTTATAGGGGCCATAATACCTTGGAGCTAATTTATTATCCTTCTTTTGTTGCTTTAGGGACATCTATTTATATGGTTTTAGTCTCATTAATATGCAATCCCCCACTTCAAATTCCCTTTCACTGCGATGTATATGCTTTTTGTTTCATCCTATTTTGTGCCATATCCAAGTTGTCCTTCAATAGTTTGAGAATCTCTTGTTGGTGTTGTATGTGGTCATCTACTATTTGAGCCTTTATAGTCCCTTTTAAGGGTGATGTGATGGATGGAGGATGATATCCATAAAGTGTCATAAATGGTGACAATTTTAATGAATTATGGAAGGATGTGTTATACCACCATTCTGCAAAGGGGAACCATTTAACCCATTTTGTCTATTTATCATATGCAAAGAAATGTAGATATCCTTGTAACAATTTATTCACAACCTTAGTTTTTCCATCATATTGAGGATGATGAGCTAAGAGCTGTTGAAAACAACAACAAGAAATGTTAAAAATAGCATCAAGAAAGATTCTAATTTAATTTTTCCTTGAATTAAATTGGGAATAAAATTGTAATTCCACAGCTCATGACAAGTTGTAACAGTTAACTAAGTTAATTTGATTTAGTCGGTTCACTTAATTCAAGTTGACGGTCTAAATAGAGTCCTATAGAGTGTCTACTACAATTAGGAGCACTAGTTGAGTTTATTTTGAGTTGTAATTATTGAATTCAGTCTAACTAAGTTAAAGTCACTTAAACTAGTTCACACTGATGGATAAATTAGTGGGAGGTCTAGTATTGTGGTGATGTCTGCAGTCTAATGGGGTGTTGCCTGCAATCCAGTGTGGTCACTGCCTAAAGTACAATGGGGTGTTGCCTGAAGTGCATTGTGGTGCTACCTGAAGTACAGTGGGGTGCTACCTGAAGTGCAGTGTGGTGTTGGCTGAAGTATAGTGCGGTGTTGCCTGAAGTGTAGTGTGGTGTTGCCTTGCTATTTCTAGATAACCATGGTGTGATGGGTTCTCATATTTTTGGTTGAGCTAGATTGTCAAATGGATATGAAACTAAGTGAGGTGGTCTCTAAAAGAAATAATACATGGCCTAGTGACCCCTGAACCAGACTGTGGGTTGTGGTAAAGTTGGATTTTGTGTTACCTCGATGGGCCTAGGAATCCTCAACCAATGATTGGTGGGATATATAGTAAAGCCTAGAGGCGGGTGCTCTCTATGAGACCTATGAATCCTTGGCCAGTGATTGGTAGGATATATGATAAATCCTGGATGGTGGAGTCTCAGTAAGGGCCTAGTGATCCGGTGCGGATTACGGTAAAGATTAGAGGCTAGGAGACAAGCAAATTCTTCACGGTGTAGGTGGAGAAATCTAGTGGCATCCATGCTTGTTTAGGGCCGCGTGATCTAGTGTGGATTACAGTAAAGCCTAGTTCTATTGATGAGGGTGAGGTGACGTAGCCTCGAGAATCCCTGGTTGAGTTTTGGTTATGAGTTCTACATTAATGCTTGGAATATGGCACAGGGGTGATGGCTGAAATAAATATTTAGTTCAGTTAATCTATGGTCGATTGGTTCGTGGAAGTCCCAAACCTGGTTACCTTTCACATTCATTAATAGTATTTCATTATCCTTGGAATTTCACGTGTAAATGTACTAGTTCATATGTGGATTTTATGGTTGTTGTATCCTTATTCTTTATGTTGTTTATATGTTGCTTATGAGCATGTTTTATGACAATAATGATGTATGAATCTCATCATGTTTTGATTTGTAAACAAATGAAAAATGACTGTATGACCTAACAGATGATAATGCATCTAATATGATAAGGCATCAATGCTTCTTAGCAATTCTCGGATAAGTATGAGACCCTATGTTCAGATGTGTTGTTATGACCTGTAGATTGCATATTTGTGACATGTTTGGAAAAATGTCTGTCATGGCTAGTAGGGGTCAAGTCAAGTATTTTTTTGATTATTTGCATTAGTATCATTTTTTATATGTTACTTTTCATTCGTAAAGGTTTCATGGAGTTCTAGCTAGTGGCATGAGTCCTGTCCCTAAAAACATGGCATAGAATCTTGGATTGCAGGCTAAAAACTAGCTAAAAAAGACCCCAATCGTTTGCATGCCCTTGTTGTGAGAGTGACCAGAGGATCCCAGACACATGAATTCCCATGTCATGGGAGTAGCTGAGGCCCTAGGTCAATAAAATGTTAAGTGACCTCAAGGGATGGTCACCTGGAAAGGTTGGTTAGATCATGGAGGTTATATAGCATGTGTGGAAGGTCAGATTGGTTATGTGGTGTTGCTTTCACTTCCTTAACTGAACATGGGGAGTTGAATCAGATCATAGAAGCCTCTTGTCACATGTTACCCCAACGAACTGGTTAACTTGGGTAAATGTGGGAGGAGGGTGTTACAAAGTGGTATCAGAGCATGGTTTAACACTTGGAATCGATGGGAAAAATGTGTTTTTCATGCATACTTGTAAGTTGCATATGTGTTCTTTATGATTGTGGTCTATGTGCTTGTTGTGTATGCATGGTGGTGGTCATGATTGCAGTTGTGTTGACATGTAGGGGTTGATGTTGTTGTTGTTGTGATGTGTTTGTCATGAATGCATGTTGGTTGTATATGCATTTTTTATGCATGTCAATGTCTATATGTTGTTATGCATGCATTGTCATGGTTATGGTTATGCATGTGTAGTATGTCATACATGAATCATGAGTTCATTGTATGAAATTAGGTCATCATGACGTTATTGGTATGTTATGATGCTAATTTGTTGGTTGGGATAGAGTAGGAGATGGATATCATCAAAGCAAGTTTGCAACACTAGACTTCGGGGTAAGCGCAGATCATTATATAGATTTGTATATTTGGCATGCAGGTATGTGGTTAATGGTTATTATAAGCATTAGGGTTATGTGCATATTTATTAGTCCTATGGTTTTTGTTGTTATGGATATGATAATTAGTTAGTCAGTGTGATCACATGTACATGTGTTGGCTAGTCATGAAGGATAGTAATTTGTTGTTATATGCATTATGGTCATGTGCATGATGGTCATGGTCATTGCACTAAGATATTTATGTTATATGTATTGTGCTAATATGGATTGGTCTATGCAGATGAATATGGTTATGACTTTCATGTATGAGCTAATATTTTTGATAGTATGTCACTAACTATGCATATGTGATTGTTATGCATGAATGACAATTGTTTATGAGGTTATGATGTAAACCTGTTAGCTAGTTACTGTTATGGATATCATGATCTTATTTATGTTGAGTTGATGTGTTGTGAAGTTATATCATGCTAAACTAGATTAATTGTGCAGACAAGATAGCCTCCCTTGAGATACATCAAGGTATGAGTTTGCTTAAGTCATCTAGTGTTTTAATGTTTGATTATGCCATTTATTTGGTGTTGGAGTGTTTGGTGTCTATTATATCGTTTACTTTTTGTCTGAATGTTTGATGACTTACATGACATGAGTATGTGTCTATAAGATTGCATGAATAAATGATCATGTTTAAGATGGTTATACTAACGCGTATGTGTTGAAACAACTTATATGTACTTAAGTGTAATTGGGTGCTAGTTTTAGTATTAGGACTAATGACTATGAGTTTATTGTTGTTTATGATATGGTTGTTAGTCTTGGAAAGGGTTGATTTCAAATTAATAGATATGATGTCTTGATATTTGGAACATGTGACTAGAATATGTGAGCAGTTGCAGGCCAACATGCTTGGTATTAGCGTGACAAGGTAATAGTTGATGTGTGTATATAATTAACAGTTGGGTGATGTGACAATGCATAGTAAGACTCAATTGTAGCAAGGTAAATGGTAAAAGAAAGGAATTAGGTAAGAATTCCTTCGACTATGTTTGGAAAACCTAATTCCAAACAAATGAGTGCTTGCATGAATAGAGAGTCTTCTTAACCTTGATTTTGTATGAAATTATGTGGATATGTGCTATATTCATGAACATGAATTTGACAGGTATAATAGTTGGCTTCCAGATATGGCTAGATTCGTCAAGGGAATTGGAGTCCCATGAGAGATGATATGTGTACATGAGCAGTTGCAAGGAAACATGTTGGTTACAACAAGGTAAGGTAAATGGTATATTGTTATGTTTCTTTATGCACTGACAATTATGTGTTTATGGTAGTATGATACAAGGAATTGCATGGAAAAAGAGATTGCCATGAAATCTTGAAGAAGGCTCTAGTTGATATTTTCTTTGGAAGCATTTGGAACCCATAGGGTTGGGTCATGGTGTTTGTTGAGAGTCTTGTGCTTTCGGTGTTTTGTGATTTATTTACGCTTGACTTGCGGTTTTGATTTTGTTTAGTGCATGATCATGCCACTTTGTTTCTGGTTTTGTATTGTTATTGGTTTTCATGGTTTTCTTATTATTTATCTCTTGGCCTTGCCTTTTATGTATTGAAGGTCTTGGAATTGGTTGGGAAAGAGGAAGTTAATGGATCTCAAGGAGAGTTGTGTGATACCCGACAAGTAATGTAAGGTCTGAATGAAGCTCAATGCATGTATAAGGGCATTTGAAGGTAAGAATATGACAGTCAGTTGGACTAGTTGGGCCCTTCATGGTAAATGGATGGTGGTAGTACAAACATGAGATACCTTGGTATGTTGGGAACTATTGTTCTTAATGTTGTGCATGGTGTGCGCAGATAAAGGAAGTTCTCTTAACCTTGACCTTATGAAATCTAGTAATTGTGTTGTGAGTATGATTATGTTGATGTTTATATATGTATGTATGTGTGTATGTCTTTCACTGATAGGGTCGTTAGGATTGTTTTTTGTTAGTGTTCACATGTATCTATGTATGTACATATGTTTTTGTCTGACAGGGTCGTCAGGGATCATTCTTTTGGAGGAATGATTGCATATACAGGTGAATGGTCTGAAGATTTTCCTGGCTTATGAGGAATCAAGTGGGAAGAGTAGCCCTGACAGATCTATGAGGTCAGTATCATGCGGATATGATTTGATATTATGTGTTTATACTATGCATATGTTTACGTTATGGACAACAATGCTAAGAGATACATTAGCGGAAAGAAAGTAGTGTGATTTGGGACACGTTGGGGCAAGCATGGATGGTGGAATGACACTAGAAGCAAGGTTGCCTGGTATGGACAATGTGGTCTTAGGATGTGCAGTACTGGTGTTGTGTACATGTAGCATACATAGTATTGTGTACATACGATGTTGTGTGTCTATATGATATATGGTGTTGTGTGCATATTGTATATGCAGTGATGGATAAAGATGGTGCTATGTACATGTTGGATATTTGTTGTTGTGTACATAATGTACTATGTGCATGATGGATATGTGGTCTTGTGTGCATATGGTGTTGTGCGCATGTTGGATATGCGATGTTGTGTACATATGGTGCTATGTACATGTTGTATATGAAGTGTTGAGTACATATGGTGTTTTGTTCATGTTTTACATGTGGTGTTATGTACATATGGTGTTGAGTGCATGATTGTACATGTGGTGTTGTGTTCATATGGTATTGTGTATATGTTGTACATGTGGTGTTGTGTGCAAGTGGTGTTGTGTACATGTCATGCATGTGGCATTGTGTACATGCGATGTCGTGTACATGTCGGGCATGTCGTGTTGTGTACACGTTGTATAGGTGGTGTGGTGCACATGTGGTGTTGTGTACACATTCTGCAGGTGGTGTTGTGTACATGTGATTTTGTGCACATGATTGTGCAGGTGGTGCATTGTACAGGTGGTACTATGTACATGTTGTACATATGGTATTGGTATACAAGTGGTATTGTGTGCATGTAGTACATGCTGGGTTGCGGGCATGCAGTACTATGTATGTGCATTGTGTAGTTGTGGTATCATGACAGGTGTATTCGTTGTGTTGTACTTTGTTTAGTACATGTATTGTGTGGTGTTTTACATCAGGTATAGATGTATGTTTTGTGTTTTACATCGAGTGTAGGTACATGTATTGTGTTGTGTTGTACATTAGGTATAGATGTATGTGTTGTGTTTTACACAGGTGCGGGTGTATGTATTGTGTGGTGTTGTATGCCATGTGTGAATGTATGTCCGTGATGCACACTATGTATATGTGTACGAGGTTGAAGATATGGCATTAGGTGTTTGTCAGGTATGACAACAGAGTCCGTGTGTGTACAAAAAGGACCAATTAAAGGATAAGTATTTGTATTTTATTTCAATTTTAATTATGCATGTGGTCTATGATTTTGGTTTATGATGGTTACATGTGATCTATGATTTTGATTATGATGGTTGTGTTTTGAGCTAACCATATGTGATATGTTTATACATGATGACTTGATCAAACAACTAGGTTGACTTGTTGTGATAGGAAGCGAACAAAATTGCAAGTGTACCTTGTTGATGAGCTACCGATGAGGTATGATGTGAATTTATTTCAATTATTTTGACTCTAATGGAAATATGTGATTTGTACAGGAACACATAGAAAGTCCTATTTGGGTGGTTGAAACTTACTGCAAGAATTAGCAGTGGTAGTGAAAGGAATTGGAATTGGCAGTAGTATGTTGGTAAAGAACTTCAATACCAGGGCCATTGTGGGACACTAGTACCCAATAATTTCCATTGGTTTCCATGATAATTTTATGACCAATATGATGGTTTTGAGACAAATATATGCCTTTCTTGTTTGACCTTCCGATGTGAGGAAGACTTGCCAAGGGATGGATCACTTGGGATAGCAGATGTCGGGGAACTTGGAAGGTGAGTGACTACATGGAAGGGGATGACCGAATTTCCTGAGGGACTATGTAGCAAAGAAGGTAAGGTCAGGGGATGGATTTTTTGGTAATTATCATTACCAAATGGAATCAAGTGCACATTGGGAGTGTGCCCTTGAAAAATGAGTCTATAACTGTTAATTGAGAGGACAAGTGGCACAAAATTATAGCGTTGGACATTAGATGTAGGTTTGAATTTGGCGAATGGATTTTGGACTTCCTCAGAAGGAGATGAATACTAGTGTTACTTTGAGGGTGGTGATGTGAGCCTTTGTATTCCCTTGTTGGTGATGCATGTATCGTATCCTTTTATTTGTTGATTAAGAAAATGTGCATATGTGTATATGTGTATCTTATTGTAAATATTGTATTGAGCTGGATTTATCAAGCTCCATACACAGTATGATTATTTTTTGGTTGAAGCAAATGTGCGTAAGTATATGTATTTGTTACTATAAATACAATAATGAGATGTGTTATAAATCTCCAGTAAATGGTATGATTATCATATCTTTAGTAGTGGTCATTGTAAATACTACAACAAGTTGTGTTATAAAGCTCCATTGACAATATGTTTTGTTTTCAGTAGTTTGTTGGTTTATAGGTGTCATTGAACACTGAAGACGGTGTTCCCCCAAGGTGAGGGTTCTATAACAACCATAGTTAAAAATCCATGTAAATATAAATATAAGACCAAGGTCATGGGACACGTATTCCAAGATGAACAATGGGAAAAACATCCTAGTGGTGTTCATTTCAATTATTATGGCTAAAGGAAAATGGAAAAGGAAAAGACAAAGGCTTTGGAAAGGCAAAATGACATTTTTGGCATATTATTTATGAACGTAAAGAAAATTAGGAGAAAAGGGAGGTGAAAGGTCACAGGTTGCATGTGAAGAGGAAAATAATGGAAAATGAAGCAAATAGAGGCCTCATTCATAAAAAGGCTTATGAGGATCATTTCATAGACTTTTGTCGATTCAATTTTGGAGCTCTCTCTCTAATCTCTCTCTCTCACTCTTTGGACACTTAGAGTTTTCTTGGAGCACTTCAGCATTGGATCAAGAAAAGAAAAGAAGGTGAAGGAAAGCAAGGATCAAGCAAGGAAGAACAGGATCAAGTAGCTACAGTGGGATTATTTGCAAGTATCAATTTGCATGTATGATTTCCTTGCTAGTTTTGGCATGCATGGTTATGCATGTGTGTTCTTGGTTCTTTTGTTGTCATTTGCATGGGTTTTACCAGGTGTGATGGTGTTCTTCAACCTTGCCTTTCCATTTCCATATAGCCATGGTGTGATGGGTTCTCATGTTTTTAGTTGAGCTAGATTGTTGGATGGATTTGAAACTGAGTGAGGCGGTCTCTGAAAGAAAGAACGCATGGCCTAGTGACCCTTGAACCAAATTATGATTTGCAGTAAAGTCAGATTCTGCGTTAACTCAGTGGGCATAGGAATCCTCAATTGGTGAATAGTGGGATATACGGTAAAACCTAGAGGTGGGTGCTCTCCATTAGGCCTAGGAATCCTTAGCTGGTGATTGGCAGGATATATAGTAACGGTTGGAGTGTGGAGTCTCGGTTAGGTCCTAGTGATCTGGCATGGATTGCGGTAAAGCCTAGAGGCTAGAAGATAGGAAAATTCCTCATGGTGTAGGCAGAGAAATGTTGTGGCATCCATGCTTGTTTAGGGCCTAAGATCCGATGTGGATTGTGTAAAGCCTGGTAACCTCGAGAATCCCTGGTTGAGTTTTGGTTATGAGTCCCACATTCATGCTTGGAATATGGAACAGGGGTGATTGGGTGAAAGAAAGATTTGGTTCAACCAATCTATGGTCAGTTTGTTCGTGGAAGTCAAAAACCTCATTGGCTTTTGCATTCATTAATAAGAGTTCTTTCTCCTTGGTATTTCATGTGTAAATGTACTAGTTTATATGTGGATTTTATGGTTGTTGTATCCTTATTATTTATGTTGTTTATATGTTGGTTATGAGTACGTTTTATGATAGTGATGATGTATGACTTTCATAATGTTTTAATTTGTAAATGAATAACAACATAAACTTTGAAATGAGAACTGATACGATTGCCTTTTTTTTGAGGTAGTAAAAAAATCATCAAATTTTGAAAAACGTTGATTTAGAATACATTTTTTTTTCGGAGCATATTTTTGAAACTTTAAATTTTTTTATATATCAAACATAAATATTTGTTTTTAAATGTTAGTGATTTTCATGCTAATTTTGAAACGTATTGATGTAGCATTAACCCCTTTTTTTAAAGGGCTTATTTTTGACACTTTAAATTTTCTAATGTGTTAAGTGTGGATATTTTTTTTTAAATGTTACATTTTTTGACAATTTATATTTTTTCTATGTCTATTTGTTTTTTAAATTTTGATTACTTAACAAATTTTTTAGTTGCCTTATTTCTCTTTTTTTAAATGTTGATTACTTAAAAATATACATATAAAAAAGAAAGACAAAATAAATAAATAAAAAATAAAAAATCCTCATTAAAAAAACAACAACAACAACAACAACAACAATTTTTTTTGATTTTTTTTTATAATGTATTGTTAATATTTTTTTTTTAAGATTTCAATTTCTTTTTAATTAATTATGGTTTTTTTAAATATGATTTTTTATATGTTCAATATACTATTTTTATGTTTTTTATTTATTTTTAATAGTTTTTTGTTTTTCATTTTTGTGATTTTGTTTTAAATTGTTTAAAATGTTTTTTTTTTTTTTTTTTTTTTTTTTTAATCAGGTTTGTTTTACTTTTTTAAAATTGTGTATTTTTATTTATTTATTTTTATGTTTTTAAATTTTATTTCTTTTATCGTTATAGTATTTTTATTATTATATATATATATATATATATATATATATATATATATATATATATATATATATATATATATATATATATATTATATATTTTCTTATCTTTATAGGTTAATTTTTTTTTTTTTTATTTTTATTTTATTTTTATTTTATGTTTGATTTTTTTTGTCGTTTTCTTAATTTTATGTTTTTTTAATATATATTTTAATTTACTTTTTGTTATTTTTTTCATTGTTTTTATTTTTAATTTTTTAATTGTTTTTATTTTTAAATTTATGTTTTCATTATTCCTTTGAAATTTTACCCTAGAAAAAGAAAGTGTTATTCCAGCATCAACACTTTTCATTTTTGAGTTGATTTTTCATCTTTTTGGGGGATGTTTTGGCCGGAGTTCACGTTTTGAGTTTATATTTCTCATTTCAAAGTTTATATTGTTGAATGAACAATGAATATATGATCTAATGGATGATAATGTAGCTAATGTGATAAGACATTAATTCTTCTTAGCAATTTTGATATTAGTATGAGACCCTTATGCTCAGATCTGTTGTTATGGCCTGTAGATTGCATATTTTGTGACATGTTTGAAAAAATGCTTGTCATGGCTAGTAGGGTTCTAGTCAATTATTTGTCAGAATGTTTTCATTAGTATCATTGTTTTGATGTTAATTTTCATTCATGAAGGTTTCATGGAGTTTTGGGCAGTGCACTGAGTCTTGGCCCTAAAAGGCGGCACAAAATTCAGGGTCACAAGGTCATAACTAGCTGAAAAAGGCCCCAATCGCTTGCATGCCGTTGTTGTGAGAGTGATCGGAGGGTCCCATTCACATGCATTCCCATGTCATCGGAGCAACTGAGGCCCTAGTTCAGTAAAATCTTAAATGGCCTCAAGGGTTGGTCACCTGGAAAGGTTGGTTGGTTCCTTGAGGTTTTGTATCATGTGCGGAAGTTCAAATTGGTTGCGTGGTGTTGATTCCACTTCCTTAACTGTACATGCGGAGTTGAATCAGATAATAGTAGCCTCTCATTACATGTTTACCCCAGTAGACTGGTTAACTTGGATAAATGTTAGAGGAGGGTGTTACACGAGCGGAGCTACTAGTCATCACTCTTCGCTGATTGTTTTGCACAATGATCCATGGTTAGGATAAGATCATAGAATCATGGAGTTCATTTTATTTAACAAACTTACAGAATATAGATAGATTCAAGCTTGGGAAAACATCAAGAAAAGCTTCACTAAATTCACCTAAGTGATGGAAACGTTGCAAATAGGTTAAAGCTAGCCAATGGGACCTGCTAGATCAGGGATCGGCTAGTAAGCCAAAGGTTGAAGTCTTGGAAGGTGAAGTAAGGACTAACATGAAGAATCTATCAGAGCAGTAGAGAGTGGGCCTAGGTCAGGCCTATCGAAGCTTGGGGCAAGGTCGATGATTCGGTGAGTCGAATAGAAAAAGGGTAGACAACTAGAGTCTTTGGCCTGACAACCCAAGTACCAGTAAGATGACTATAGATCGGGTCCAGGCTAGGTCAAATTCGAGGTAGTTGGGGTAAGAAATAATTCAGCCTCGATATCTTAGTCAAACAGAGCCACTCGTCGGAAGATCAATCATGTCAAAGGTCAAGCCTCTAGGTAAAAGTTACATCGTGTTTCACCTAATGGGATGACTACCAACTATATGTGAAGAGCAACCTTTCCACGTGGATTTTCCATGGTGGCATGGTTGTCACATAGACACTATGTAAGGTGATACGTGGGTGACATGTGGGGACCACTATTGATGTGCTAAGAATTTAATGAAATATCTTAAAATATGTATCCCTTGATTTGAAATTCAGATCAAGATCAAATTTATATCGCTAGAAAGGTCTTGACGAGATGAACGCAATGGCATTATTTATTTTTGGTTTTGAGAAGTTTGAAAAAGATAAAAAAATTTAGGGCCCTTTTCCATAAATAAACATTGGATTTTGATTCAATCTTAGTAACTACCTCCTTCTACCCTTAGTATGGGATAGGGATAGTAGGGAGTATGTTACACCTTTCCAACAACTCAATAATTGCACCAATTAAAAGTTGTATGCAAAATTTATACCACTTAGAAGTTGACCTTCTTATTTTCATCACCATAATTTGAGAGCATACCATGTCATCCCCCATTATTCATGGAAAATGGGTTATATACATGATTATAATGAAGAAAACTCTAAAAGAGTCCCTATTGTAGGATATCAGACTATGTTATAACTGGGCCCTAAGTAGTCAATCATAACCGCTAGTAGGCTATCGAACTATGTTATAACTAGGCCCTAGGTAGTCAATCATAATTGCCAATAGGCTATCAGACTATGTGTAGAGCTTTGTGAATGCTTCATCTTGACACTCTTCTTCACTCATTTTCCTTCTCCATGACCATTTATTTTAACTTGATAGGCATCAAATTGTAGGTTTTTGACATAGGTAAGGTAGTAATTATCCCATTTTTCATATTTCCTAAATGTTCCTTATTATTAAGTTAAACTTCGCATTGGCTACCGGATTCGTGCAATTCTACAGCTAACATCTATTTCTGCATCCAACTCCATTGTTGAACAGGGTCAGAGGCGCCATTCAAGGAAAGAGAGATATGTGCAGAAAGAGGTTGATCCCCTAAACGATCTCCTCCTATTCACCTACACCAAATTGTTAAAAGAAAGCTCGAATCACATGGTCAAAGGCAACGGTCAACACGTAGTTGGAGCAAGTGAGCGAGAGTCCAAGATGAAACCACCTCACTATTTTCTTTGTTGAATAGCAAATTATGAGTGAATCATTATCTATTTCTCAGTTTAATAGTTAAACTAAAACTTTGTTAGTCGAAAGTAGGCATGAAAGCCTCAAACAATTATTAAATGGATTTTATAAATACCATAAGGTAGGACAAAACAAGGGACGGCGTGAATGAATTTATGGTGATCGTAATCATTCTAAAACTCTGTGATTTATTTAATGGAAGTGCCTTTGAAGACTTGAAGCATGGTTAATTGTTCATTTGGAGATTGTGACCACTTGTTTGTGGAGGGCCCCTACAAACAGAGAGGTTTTTAACTTATAGATTTCCCTGTTTATTATTATTTGTTGTAGTATTTCCATACATGTTTCATTTCATAATTCTTGGTTTGATTTTAGAATTGAATAGCAGTAGTGATATTTCTTTTTACTAGAAAAGAGGTAGTGAAGTTATTCATTAGTTTTTTTATCATCAAATATTAATCTTGGCCATTCATAGTTTTGATCTTCTTATGATAATGTTACAACCCTCTTTTACAGTTTATGCAGTTGATTTGACTCATTAAAATACCAGTGGTTTCCTTGTGATTTCTTTGGAATTTCATCAAAAAGCATTTCAAATTCATAACATAATATGTTTCTCTCTATAGACTTAGGTATATAGATTCCTCTTAGCTTTATGTTCAGAGAATTTTTATTCAAAAGTTTTCTTAGATTAATTTCAAAAAGAAGTGTCGTTTTATTATAGTTACTTTATTGAACTTTCAATTTTGAGAAAGTGTGAGTTAATATAGTTTTCATTCAGCAAGTTTGAGTTAATATAGTTTTCATTCAACAAGTATGAGTTAATCTAGTTTTCATTTAGCAAGTGTGAGTTAGTCTAGTTTTCATTCTGCAAGTGTGAGTTCTTTATAGTTTCATTTTTCAAGAATGGAATATTGCTTTAGAATCATAGTCATTTTATTCTCACTAGATATCAATGTTAATCTCATTTTTAAAATAAGAATATAAAACTTAAAAAACACATTTCCAAAAACTCAATCAATTAATAAATCCAACTTAATAAATAGGCTTCTAGCATATATTGTGCACTTGCACTTCACAAGTTTACCAACTTCGGTCGATAATTTATATAATCAATTTAAGACAATTAAATTGACAAACACTATGTTATAACTGGGCCACTGGGAGGAAAAGGTGGTTCATTATTTCAAGTGCATTTGTTCCATAGATGAGAAAAAATAGTTGAGATGGATAGGAGATAGAGCACATAGAGAGGATTTGTGCAATATAGTATCAGACAATAGACCATACTTCTTTGTACTCATAACTATTTCCTATTTAGATAAAGAGTGTAGAGTAGCCTCATCTTCCAGCTGGGTTTTCTACCGAAAGGTTTTCCCAGGTCATATCTTCTATCAAATCATGGTTTGTGATTTTTTATTTCACTATTTGATATTTTTCACATAATTTTATTTTGCATGCATACATAATTAACAAAAATCTACATATCCAAAAATCAAAAGGAAAATAAAACCCTAATAGTGTAGATTTCATATTTCTTTTTAAGAGGCAATTTTATCAAATCTATTGTGATAAACCTTACAGTTGAATATCCATGGCAGTTTATGGATTGAAAACTCTCCTATCTAGAAAAAAAATTGTGTTAATAAAATTTCATCAACTAGTCACATTGGCCTGGGCTATGAATTGTTTCCCTCGCAGAGGTTTTTAACCATGTTTGTATGAGTGATTACAGGTGTCTATATTGTATATAATGCACTATTTTCCTAAACAAGTCAGTTTATGAATTGTAAAATGTGGGGGTTTTCCTTAAATTGACTAGTCCAAATTTTTCCATGGTTTCCCTAGTCATTATATTTATAGCAACACTTGAATCTACTAAAGCATTAGATATATACACATTGTTGATTTGGACATAAAAGGATTGCCAAGATCGACACATTTAGTGGTGAGAGATTTACCTCACATTAAACCCTCTAGTTGACTGATTACATGAATATTTTGAGGATCCTTGAGTTTTTTGGTTGTTTGATAATTTTAGCATAGTTTGGGACATCCTTTGTTGATTTGACTAAGGAAATTATCATATAAATGTTGTCGTCCTAGTAAATCAAACTAAGTTTGTGCCATGGATTTTTTCAAGCCTACTATCTCTAGGAAAGGAGAATAGTATTTAGTCCCTGAAGACTAATGTCAGTTAACTAGGAAAACTAGATTTGGTGTAATAAAAGAGTGTTTCAAGGGTTTTCCATTATTATGCATTACTAAAAGTTTGTTGGATTTTCCCTTATCTTGTTCAATAATAATTAGGGAAGCCTTATTATTTATTGTTCTCCCTAATCGTAATTGAATTCATTGTCATTCCATAAGGGGAATGGAATATGTACAATACTCAAGCCATTTAACAATGTAATAATTCTATATGGATTTATTGTTGGGGTTAGGGATAGGTTGTGTTCTAATTTGTGGTCTTGGATGGGGGCTAGTTGGTGGTAGTAGTAATTATGATTGTTGGGGAAATTAATGTTAGAAAATTCTATATTACGGAGAAATGGAACACATAAAATATTGTAGAAAGACAAACACAGAAAATGCATAAAACAAGAGAGACACAGATATACATGGTTCACCCAATTTGGGCTACGTCCACAAAGAAACATCCAATCCTTCCTTTTATATTATCAAGCAAAATGAAGAGATACAACCTAGAGCAGATCCATTGTAATTTCCTCTTCGCTCTCATACCATCTCCTCACTCTTTCTTGCTCAGAATACACATATAAATATCTGCAATACAATTCCCTCATATATAGCGAGGGGTTTCCTTCTAGGGAAAAAAAAACCTATATTAAACATAAATTCTACCGTTAGATCATTTGCCTAATGAACGACTCAGATTTATTATGAAATTATAATATTTTATAAGGCAATTTTACATCTAATTTTAGCTTTGGGGGCACTGCCCCCGAACCCTCACTAGGGGGGGGGCTCATAAAAATCGTCGTTGCCCCCCCTCCCCCCCAGCAGCAAAAAAATGGGCGCCGTTGCCACCCCATTATGAATTGGTCCAATGTGGTGAAATATCTGAATAAAGAAGATAATCAGGCTCCACACCCAACAATTAAGGGAACTATTAACTTATGAGAGAGTTGTTGTTGTTGTTGGTGAACATATGGGTTTCACTAAGGGATTTTATTCTAGTTTTCTAGGAATTGATATATAAGGGTTGGTTGTGATAGCCAATTTTTCCACAATGTGTAAGTGTACAATGGTTGCAATGGGGAGGGATACTAGAATTTTTTTCAAGACCAATAATCAGTATAAAATTAAGATAGGTTGTGACCCATACTTGTTGGTCAAGGTTTCCAAAACCATTTTTGAGAAATGAAGAAGATTTGTTACATTCTTTAGGAGGACCTTAGTAGGTTGCTTTTAGTTTGGGCAAGGAAGGATAACTATTGGTGAAGTGATCTTGTTCACAAATGATGCAGACTTTAATAGTGGAAAGTGGAAAATCTATCAATGTGTTCTTCTATCTACATTTTGGATAAAACATAGATAACACTTTTCCAATGTTAGGTTGTGTTTTTATGGTTTTGAAAAGTGATGATTTGTGAAGCTAGTGTGCTAAGGATTTTAGTTTTGAAGTTGTCTAACATATTCCCTATTTCTTCACGGTCAATTCTTCCTGTCGTCACTTTGGTGAGTCTGGTGAGAATGTATCATGATCCTTTGCTTGCTTGCAGATACCCCTTGAATATTTCCTACATAGCTCATAGATATCATCATTGTCTTATTGGGAAATGTCTCCCCCAACCATGACATTTAGGAGATCTATATATTCATAGGATATTCATAAGGTATTTTTTTCCAACCTAATATTGGACATTTGGATATTGTAATGAAATTGTTATATTTCATATTATAGGATATCAACTTCCTTCTAGGAAATTTTAAATATCTCTTCTCAAAGATCTCTCCCCTTGCTATAGTCTTGATACCTCTATAATAATTTATACTTTAAGCCATTCCACGTGTTGATATCTTTTCCATAGAGCCCCATGAACCAATATAATGAAGCACTCTTGAGGGTAGCTAGAAGTAATTTCACCTTTTGGCCGTCAAAAATATAGTCATAAATTTAGCACAAAAAATCAAATTTAAAACAAAAAGGTATTAGGATATTCACTTGAAAACCCATGAGATTTGGGAAGGGCAAAGAGAGGGATGTTTTTCATAAAGTTCTCACTTCTAATATCTCTAATTAAAAACTCAAAGGTCACACTTAGGCTACCTCCTCTTCATCCATGATGACCTTAGCGAAATATGGTCTCTCCTCAACTTCTAACTCTTCGAAACCTATAGAAATTATTGGTTTTTCTCTTCGGTTATATTGATAATTAACTCTAAAGGTAGGATACCCACTAATTAATTTTCCCATTTCTCCTTATCCTTTTCAAGGATTGATGTATTCAATTTCTATCTTCAAAGGTGAGACGGAAAGGAGAGGCTGCTACAATTTTTCTTTTTGGGGGTTCTTTCCATCCTCTTAATCTATATCCTCCTCATCGACCTACAACTTTATTAGTATCATGGATGGCTATTACTACACTAGATGTTTGGGGATTCTTTTCTCTATTCCTGCAAACTACAAGCATTGACACTAATCAATTAGAAGGTCACCTTAGAACTTCCATGGTGAATATGTAGGTTCTTACCTCTCATATTACTTCTTATTATTCCATGTGTCTAAGTCACTTTTATTCGTACTTCTAAAATTAAAAATGCAAAACATTATAGACATAATTTATCAAAAGGTTTGGTTATTGACCACCTTCCAATAATTCTGATACTAGGTTCCAATTAAAACCAATGCCTGGTGTACTATTGTGCCTTCAATATCCTCCTTATAAATAGAACTAAAACGTTGGAACAAGTTAACTATCCTAGATAAAAAATCAAATCATTGCATCATTTACCTTTCAAACTAGGGAAAATCCTTTTAGTTCAAGGCTATCACACATTGTCTATGTAGGCTATAATTGGTTATCAAACATAGGTTTGTCTACAAATGGTGAAGCTACAAAATTATTTGAATTAATTAAAGGGAAGGTATTTCTATTACTTTTTCATTAAACATTAATTTGAAATAAGGTAATATCAATATAAAGACTAATTAGCTAATCATCATTTCGAGCCTATGTTATGAAATTATCTTAAGCTTGAACCAAGAGAAAATTGATTGATAGCTTTAATTTAAAACAAGAATGAAAACAGTGGAAACATAAATAAATTAGTAGATCACCAAACTGAGTATCTACTCTATATTTTATATTTGCGTGAATTAGACACAAGAAGGTTGACAACTTAGTTTTAAAATAATAATGAAAATAGTAGCTACACAACTAAATCAACAAGTCACTAAATTGCTATATATTCTACAATTTTTATGGGCATGCATCAAACATGAGAGGGTTAACTACTTAGTTTGTAAAATGCGAATGAAACTAGAATCTATTTAAATGATCAAGCAATTATCTACAACATTAACAATATATATAACTAGAAATAGAGAGATACTTGCTCACTTTAACAACCCTCCTTTTGGAACACAGTATCAAGAAACCTCAATAACTAATTAATCAAACTTCAACAATATGGATAATAATTCATGAAGGAAACCAACTACTCTATATATTAAATGAAACATTGATACAACATATATGTTCAAATTATTAAGATGAGAATCAGCTCTCCATTTTATACATTGAATTTATGTTCCAAAATTAAGACACAATCTAGCTTTGAATTAGTGAATAGAGTCATACCATTTACCATCTAACTGTATATAATAGTATTTTTCTTTTCCATCTAAACAAAATGCATAGTTATGCCTTTCCATTTTTGAGAAGTCAAACTAGAAAAGACAGCTTGTGTTCCCAACAATCTAATTAAATAGGTGTATTGGCTTCTTTCTTCATGGTGGCCATCATTCTATAGCTTCTACAACAAGTACTCATTCTACAACTTCCATGGTGTATACTTGTCGCATGTCTCTTCGAGAAAAACCTTGTGATGGAAATATGTAATCACTCACAAAAATAGTCAAAATATATGAAATTATTCTACTTACACACCCACAGTATCTAGTAAGATGTAAAGAGTATAATCCAATATACCACTTGTCAATGCTCAACCTACTTGATAAAAAAATTCCTAACTTTTGGTTGGTAGATAAGAAAAAATATGCAAAGACTAAAGAAAAAATATAACAAAACATGACATTTCTTTTTTCTTTTTTTTTTAATGAAGTCGGGTACTTTTGTATTATAAAAAATGTGAACAAAGTTCTATTACATAACTCTCATGAGTTTTGGCGAAGAGGATCAAAATCGGGTGCGCAGACCCACTTTCCTCATTTCTGCCACTATGGGAATTGAAATTAAAGAGGGAACGACTATATTGCCTGACAAAAGCGCCTCCTATGAAGCAAAATTTGTAGCGCATGGGATTTAGTGGAGATTTTGGGTGACCGAGTCGTCTGGCATGGGGTCTTTCTTGGTGCTTGCTTTGGTGGAAGCTGAGGCTTGGTAGCTCTGGGTGAGAGTTTTGATTTGTTCTATTGCTTCCTCAAGGTGACTGCACCTTCCTTTCAAGCTTTCTATTTCTTCCTTCTGTTTTTCCAGCTTCTTGCACTTAGACCTGCTGTCGGATTCATAGTCGCTCTTCAGCTCGTTGAAGTGTTTGATGAACCTGTTGATCATGACTGTGTGGGCCTTGCACATTGTGCATTCTTTGTTGAAGAGTTGATCCAGTGGCTTGATGATTCACTCTGGCTCGCCCTGGTTATTTGGCTGGTCCTCCATGATGCTGTGGTGGATGAAGAGGTCTGAGTGATGAAAAGAAAGAATAACAGAGGGGAGAAGGGGATTTAAGAGGAGGGAAGAAATGTGGGATCGGATCAGAGAGAAGAAGCGCCGACTGCAGAGAGGAGGGAGCAACAAGACCAAAATCGAACCTCTGCAGCTGTCCAGGAACCCAATATCAGTAATCAAAAAGAAGTTAGAGCTGAAATAAGTCGTTACCAGTAATGCAGAGCTCGGCTCTGAGTCTCTACTGCTGATAGCGGAGTTCAGAGAGTGTCCCCTCTTGCAGTCGTTGTGGACGCACCCTCGGGAAGATGTATTGCAGAAGACTGAGCTGAGGGGTTGTTGAAAACTTCGCTTGGAGTCGAGGCCTGGGGGGAGCGCCTTACTCACTTTAACACTCCTACTGGAATCTATGCCACTCACTAATAAAGCCCTGATGCAAGCCAGAGACTGAAGACGCGGAACGTAACTGAGAACGCCTGAGGAGGGAGGGGGGATATAAAGGAGGAGGGAGAGGCATTGCTTGAGCGGGATTTTTCCATCAGAAACCAAGGAGGGATCGAGAGGCTGATTCGAGGCAAGATCTCCCTGTGAACTAAAGTGACTGATACCTGAAAGTTCAGGATAAGAATCACGGGGAGCGTGAGGAAGGATGGCTCTAAGGACGAGAGAAATGATGGAAGGCGGTAGCATGGGAAGGGGAGGAGGATCGAGGTTTGAGGGATCAGTACTGCAGAAGATTTTTTGAAAGATTTTACAAGAGCTGACCTGGTGGCTCTGATGGCAGGGGGGGGTCTTATGGGATTTCTCTGATATATGACCTGTCATCCACGCATGCCTGGCCTTGCTTCCGTTTGACTGCTTTATTTGCAAGGGAATCTGCCTCGACGTTATGTTCTCTGAGAACATGCATGAAGGATGTTTCTCCCAAATCTCTTAAATTGTCCATTATCCTCGTTCTGGTATTGTTGAGGCTTTCCTTTAGGAACTTTTTCCCTATGTTCATAGAGGAAATTATAATGGCCGAGTCCCCTATGATGATAACATTCTTCAAGCCCTTTTCGAAGAGAATTATGGAACCAAGGAGTAGACTATAGGCTTCTGCTGCATTGTTTGATACTTCCCCAAGACCCCATTCATATCTACAGATGGGAACTCCATTTTGGTCTTTTATTATACCTCCTGCTCCTGCTGCTCCGGGATTATTCTTTGATGCTCCGTCAAAGAAGAGAGTGGGGCAGTTTTGGGCGCTAATCCATTTGAGAATTTCTTCTTTGGTTCCCCTGAGCTTCCAGGAGGGTTGTTTCTTGTGAGCTTTTCTCTTTGGAGGAGGATTTTGGGTGTGGCATATATTAAACTTATTGTACCAAACCTTTTCCTCTTGGGTCTAGCTCGACTGATCTGGAGTAGTAATGAGATTCGCACTCACCGCTTCAGATATGCTGGCCATTGTTTTTGCAATGATAGTGCCCATTCTTGGTTGTGTATTGTTGAAGACGTAGTTGTTCCTGGCAAGCCATAGATTCCAGCAAAGGGTGGCAGGGATGCACTTCCAGACTCTGATTATATTGTTTTTGCCTTTTCTTTGGTGTGGATAGTTTTTTTTCCAATTCTTCTGGAGGGTGTATACCTGATCATAGCTTCCTCGTGCTTCCAGGGGACTAACAAGCTGATTCCAATAATTCTGAGCCCAAGGGCAGAGGAGAAAGGAGTGTTGTATAGTCTCCTCCTCAGCTTTGCAGAAGCAACAAATCGAGGGGCCTTGAATTCCTCTTTTCCTCAGATTTTCTGCAGTTAGGATTCTCCCTTTGAGAAGGGTCCAGTTAAAGTGTTTCACTTTTGGGATGCATTCAGACTTCCAGGTGGCTGTATGGAGGTTCTAGTTGGCTGTAGGGTTTCTGTTCTGAAGAGATTTGTATCCTTCTCTAACTGAGAATGACCCTCCACATGAATCCCAGATGTAATTGTCTTCTTTCTCTTTATTGACTGGTGCTATTCCCGAGAGGGAAGATTTCAGTTTGTACCATAATTCTTTGAGCTCCTAGGGTAACTGCAACTCTTTCCAATCTCTCCATCTGTTATGGTGCCATATAGAGATGTCGTACAATGTAATTATCCTTCTGTCTACCATCCAATCCTGTAAAGGCCTGAGCTCTTGTTGGAGGTTCCTTGGATTGGTGTTCATTATCCTATCAGTCCAAATTTTGATGTCCTTTCCATTGCCTGGGAGCTTAGAGACATTTTCTCTAAAATTAGGGAGAACTTTTTTGATTAAACGCAAAACTGGAGTGCATGGTCTGTCTATTATAGGATCGTTGAGAATGTTAGAATTTGGGCCGCTGAGGTATTTTCTTTTTATGGTCTCCACCCACCAAGATCCCTTGCTTGAGATGATCTTCCAAATCAGTTTGAGCCCCAGAGCTTGATTAGAGAGGCTTGGGATTTTTATTGAGAGGCCTCCTTTTTCATAAGGGAGGGAGACTTGGCCCCAGTTAACTAAGCTGAACTTCTTGGTGTCCTGCTTTCCTCCCTGCCAGAGGAAGCTTCTCATTATGAGTTCCATATGCTTGTGAATACTTGTTGGGGCCATCATAACCGCGTATTGGTAGATTGGCAATCCTGAAAGGACAGCCTTTATGAGGATAGATCTCCCTGCTAGATTTAGCCAGGAGACTCCCCAACTTTGGAGGAGGCCTCTCATCTTCTCTATGTGTTTTGTCCACACCTCTGCTTTGATGTTTTCCTTCGCCAGGGGTAAACCCAAATAGGAGAAAGAACTCCAGTTTCTTTGAAGAGGGATATCAAATATTTGGGATATACTTTGTTGAATCTGGTGCAGCACGTTCCAAGTGTAAATTTTGCATTTTCTGTTATTTAATTTACCTCCTGAAGCCTGAAGGAAAGCGTCCAGAACTCTTTTGAATCTCCTCGCCATCAAGCTGGAAGCTCCCCCAATTAGAAGAGTGTCGTCCGCGAATAGAGAGTGATTTATCTGCTTTATTCCTCTTTCAATGCTTATCCCCATTATCTCTCTCTTGAGGCGGAGATTTTCTAGCTGTACACTTAGAGTTTCCGCCATAATTATGTAAAGGAAAGGGGAAAGAGGGCACCCTTGCCTAAGGCCCCTAGTGCTTTCGAAGGAATTGCTTGGGTGACCATTGATCAGCGGGGCGGTCCATGGGTTGGAGATACATCCACTTATGATGTCGACTACTTTGGAGGAGAACCCGAATTTTCTCAAAGCTGCTCTTAAGAAGGAGTGATCCACTCTGTCAAAAGCGTTGGCCATATCCAACTTAATGATCATTCCTCGTTCTCCTTTGATGAGACTGCTATAGATGGCTTCCTGTATAAGAATAACATTGTCAATAATCTGTCCCTTAGGGACAAAGCCACCCTGATTCTCAGAGATTATGATAGGGAGGAGGTTCTTGAGCATGTTGGCGATGATTTTTGTTATGATCTTGTACGAGACATTGCATAGTGATATGGGGCGGAATCTATCAAATGATTTGGGATTTGCTTCCTTGGGAATTAATGCAATGTGAGAGGATTTCGTGTAGTCCCCCAGCTTGTGCTTTCTGAATGCATTTTTCACCATTCTAACAAAGTCCTTTCTTATGATTTCCCAATGCTGCTTGTAGAATGCTACTGAAAAGCCATCCGGCCCCGAGGCCTTGTCTTGTTGCATGCTGAAGGTGGCTTCTCTTATTTCTTCTTCGGTGGGATCTTGTTCCAGCTCCCTGTTATGATCCTCCTTAATTTTACTCTCAATTAAACTGAGGAAAGTTGTGCTGTCGTGCTATTGGGGGTCTGCTGTGAGGAGAGCCTTGAAGTGTTCGAAGGCTGCATTTTTAATCTCTTCTTGTTCTTGCAACTCTCTCCCTTCCACTTCTATCTTGTCAATTTGATTTCTAGCTCTTCTAGTCTTGACGTTATTGTGGAAGAAGGAGGTGTTCTTGTCCCCTGCTTTCAACCATAGGCAGCGGGATTTCATTCGTTGTTCCTCTTCCTCTACACGATTTTGCCTGTAGAGCTCTATGAACATGCTTTTTTCCTTATCTATGTCTTCCGTTGTGGGCTGAGTTTGTTCTTTCTCCTTGTGCCATCTCTCCATTTCCGACAACAGATCGTTTCTCTTTTTGCCTTCGGATCTTGCCAGCTCTCTCGCCCACTATTTTATGGCTGACCTTAGTTGTTTTAGTTTCGTTTCCCACACGTAGTGGGGTGAGCCTGATATTTCATTTGCCCACTGATTTTGCACCAGCGTGCTGAATTCTTCATGGCTATCCCAGTGTTTGTTGTATTTAAAGGGAAGGGGGCCTAAATTTGTTCCTTTATTCAGAGAGAGGACCACCGCTTTATGATCTGAGGCTGTTCCGTGAATTGTGTGGCTTTTAATTACCTGAAAGTTGCTGGCCAACCCTTCCTATATGAGAAATCTGTCTAACCTTTCTTTAATATTGTGAGAGCCTGCTCTCTTGTTAGTCCAAGTATATTTTCCATTCGACAAAGGGATGTCTATCAAGTTAAAGAGCTGGATTATTGCTTCTAGCTTATCTCTTGCTGAGTCTGGGTGGAAGTTACCGCCAAATTTTTCCTCCACCTGCCTAATTAAATTCATGTCGGCCCCAAGGATTATTAGACTACTCTGGATGGAGGAGAGGTCTGCTTATAATGTGTTCCAGCAGCTGATTTTGTCTCTATAGTGCTTGGGGGCGTATATGTTATATATGAAGTAGACCTCTTGGGTGCTCTTGTTCCTTAAGTCTGTTCTAATCCACCAGTTGCAGAGCTGTGAGTTACTGATTTCCCACTTGTTTTTGTTCCATAGTGTGCCTATTCCACCTGAGGCCCCATCTAAGCCTTTTGAAGTGCCTGAATAATTTTTGAATCTTTGTGTTTGTGAAGTGAAGTCCTGCTCGGTGGTTTTGGTCTCCTGGATTAGGAGGATGTCTGGCTGTTCCTGATTCAGTAGATCTTTGATTGCTTTCACCTTTAGGGAAGAGCCCATTCCCCTACAATTCCAAGGGACCAAATTCATTATTTACCCATTGTTGGGTGGAGTCCTGCTTTCTCCTTGGCCTTTTCGCCATTCCCTTTTAACTTGCCTAGAAATGAATCCATGGGTTGCTGAGAGCCGGTTTCCATTTCCTTAGCAGCTGCCTCATCTCTCAATTCTTTGTTCGATTTTCTACCAGCTTTCCTCGGAGGGTCTGAGGGTTGGGTCCCTTCCCTTGCCTTGTTTCTGGTTTGGATTCTTTCAATGGTGGGGGTAGGAGAGAGAGGAGGGAAAGAGCGCAGGGAAGCTGGACGAGGGGATTGAGGGGGAGAGGATGGGACTTCTGCTGATAGGGATTCAAAGGGATAGAGGGAGGAGGGGAAGTCTGAGGGGGGGGGGGGGGAGGAGGGTGGCTTGATGATAGTGGTGTGGAGAAACTAGATCCCGAATTATGCTTTTTCCTTTTAACTTGTTCCCAAGAACCCCCTGCATTTTCCTCATTATGCTCTACATCAGTTACTTTTAGCTTGCTACATCTATTGGCGAAATGGCCGTACTCGTGACATACCTTGCATTTAAAGGGCAGTTGTTCATAATCCAGCTGCTGGATGTGCATCCACTGATCCACCTTTAGCTTGATTGCTTCGGGCAATCCTTTCCCTAGGTCGACTTCCACACAAATCCTTGCGCATGCATGCATATTCTCCCTTGGTTCTGATCTGTCTATGTATTTTCCGACTGCATTGCTGATTGCTTTGACAGATTCACCTCCCCGGCAGTGTAGGGGCAGATGTGGAAGGCGCACCCACACAAGAACAGCATTTGGGATGTCCATTTCCGGGTCGAAGTCTGGTGTCCATCTATTCAAATAAAGCTGCCTTGTGTCCATGAAGTAGGGGCCATTGCGGAAGATGAGGCTCTTGTCTTCTTTTGACTCGAACAGGAAGGTGAAGAATCCTCTCCCGCAGAATCTGATAGAGATCTTTCCTTGGATCATTGGGCTCCAGTTGCGCTCCACCCATTTTTGCACAGTGCGAGGAGAAGGCCAAAGGCCTGTGAACTGACCAACAAGACCTCTTTCAGATAATGCTATTGTCGATTTTCGTGGGAGGGAAGGAGGAAGGATAACCTCAGGGATCTCATCCAATTTCTTGATGAACTTCGAAAGAGCAGGACGGGGTCTGGCTTCAGAGGGATCCGACAAGAGTGAAGCAAAAGCTTCCTCAGGAGACTCAGAGATCGGAGGCGGGGAGGCGGAGCCTGCCATTGCAGGCCCGCTGGGAGAAAGGAGGAGGAGCCAACCTTTAAGAGGCCATGACCTCGCTGAGGAGGCGGAGGTAGATGGAGGCGCCCAGAGCAGCTGCAGGCAGGATCCAAGGGAGGCAGGCCAATGCAAGGCGGGCAGGGGGCGGGGTAGAAGCGCCCCTGCCAGGCAGAGCCTGGAGAGGCAGGCGCGGGCGCAAGATGCAGGCTAGGTCAGAGGGGAGGCAGCGCGCGCGCGACAGGAGCTGCAACTCGTCCCAGAAACAATGTATGTTATTCAAAAGGTAGTGGGCTTGGCCCGGTTCAGTTACTACTCGCACAACGAGCTACGACCTTGCTCAGGATCGAACACAAGACCGGTCCGTCATGACGAGGCCGACTTTACCACTACGCCGCCTCCACGACCTTAACAAAACATGACATTTCTATGACTCAATAGAACCCTTGCTCAAATCAAATATTTATATGATGTATGACAATTGAATACATCCATGCCCTTTTTACAATTATTATATGTCGAAACTCCTTTATTTTTTATGAGACCTTTGATCATGGCCTCTATGGGTGCTTTCTATATTAAACTTTAGAGATAGATGTAATGCATTAGTATGATTGGCACAATATTATTGCAACTTGGCTATTGCCTTCTTTATTAAATCTAAATTATGAATGTGTGGGGACAAAATAGATATATATCATATATTGATTTATATAGAAATGGTAATTCTAAAGAAAAAAGAAAAAGGGAAATGTCAAGAAAGACATTAAGAACCACCAAAGGTTGTAGTGTCTGAATAAAATTTCAAAATTCATGGATTTGTTTTTTTCTAAAGCATGAACATGTTCTTGTGGCAATGAGACTAGCATAGACAAGGAATTCCATTGATATACAAACAATATGTGATGAACTAGGAACCAAAGCCACTTCATGAGTAGCACACTAATTTTTGTATTAATAGGAGAACATGTTGAATTTCTCCATATAGTTTACATGGTTTGGAGCTCTTTTCCATGGATGGTGTAAACATTCCATACAAAAATTTTGTAAAACTAATAGACTATGTTGGCCCAACGTATGATTATAAATGTTGGATATGGTGACCTAATATCTATCGAGTATGTGGAGATATGAATCTATTGTGAATCATATCAATATTAAAGAAAACAACCAAAACAAAGGAGAAACTATATATGTTGATGGAAGGGCCAAATATTTCAAAAATGTTGTGGGATTTAGAAACAGTTAACAACCTAGAAGCAAAAACAAGCTACCCAACTACATGTTTTAGGGGTGTGATAGAAATAAAGTTGTGGTATGTGCAATAAAACCAATAACTATGGGGAAGGAGTTATTAGTTAATTACAAATTGAATATAATTTAATGAAACATCTAATTGTGCTTTACAACTTATCATCATTATTTGATCATTGTGTTTGAATATGATAATTTTCAAAAAAATTATATTTTCCTTCATTAAAATATTATTATTCTATATCTTTCAAAGTGAAAACATGCTTTTGTGTGTCAAATGAAATTTGCAAAAATCCCTATTTTCATATTTTCACATTAGAACAAAAGACTTAAAATTGGCAAGCCATCGTGAATGAATTTCCAAAAAAATTATATAATGGAAATTCTCATCCATATTATGTTCATGTTGATTTAGCACAACTTCTTTCCATTATCATCAACCATGGCCAATGGGAACAAAAATGTAGTATGATTGTAGACAAGATCTTGAATTCCCCATGGACTAGTACATACATTGTTTCCAAATTCGTCAAGTCCACCAATAGAATTCTTACCAACCTTCTTGATACCTACTTTCCTATCAACTACAATAGGAAGATCATACTCACAAAAGAAATGTTTGTGGCTAAGTGAACTATAGGTGCCCCATGGCATCATTTAGTCCAACAACTCAAACTAAATTAGAAATGGCTTAGTCATCCTCTACTATAAAGGATTTAGCAAATTCAAACTTTAATCATGTGCTAGATAATGAAGAATATGATTGACCACTATAGGATACTTTTGGGGTAGATGAATGTGTGTTTTAATGATGATGAGTAGGAAAATAATAAAGTTACTTCTTTGATGCTTATCATAAAGTACACGTTTTAGTTTTTTTGTTGCATGAATGTGTTGTAAAATTTGTATGAAATATGAATGTTTTGAGCATTCGTTATTTCATTGCATCGAGAGGTGCTCTACAACCCAGTATGGGATTAATCTTGTTGGGATGGAGTCCCCTGGGTTAGTTTGGGGTTAAGATAACCCACTTTTTGGTACAATTTTGTAAATAATGTAAAGTCTCCGCGATTTGTGGATGCGAAGCGTGTAGGTGAATAGGAGTCAAAGGGGCTTAGCCCCTTATTTTGGATAAGTTTCAATTCGGATTTGAGATTCACCCATGGTCTGCGGACCATGGAATTGTATGAAAAATATTATAAATAGGTGTGTCTTAGAGAGTCTAATACAGAAGAGTAAAAGAGGGTAAGAAAGAAGAAAGAAAGGCTCATGAAGGCTTAGAAGAAAAAAATGCTATGTAGTTGAGTGCACATAGTCGTAGGTAGATTCCGTAGCTGAGTGCGTAAACCCCTGTAGCTATGTGCGTAGGGAAGTTTTGAGTCTGTAATCTTGAATTAAAGATCAATAAAGATAGTTTTCTGAAGAATTCCTAACTATTTATGTTTATCTCTGTTAATGTTATATGCTACTGACGAATGATTTGTTTTATGAGATATCGATTGAATATTACGCGATTCTCTTCAATAAGTCTTAATAATGTACACAATGCATGTTTAAGTACTTTCACAAAGACTCTAAAGAATTCTCTTATGTTTACTAATAACTTAAGGAAATATGTGTGAACACTAATTTAGGATTTCTCTCTAGTGCATGTAAGTAGGCAAATTGATTGTTAAAGGTCCGTAAGGACTGATCATAGACCTTCGCGAAGGTCTGAAGGTTGTTTTAACAGAGTTGCAGTGGCATGCCCTAAGAGTTATCAATCTGTGTGAAGGAAGATCTAAAGCATTGAAAGACATCATAGTAGTCTCTAGATGCAGAAACTTGGTTCTTTCATCCCCCCATACTGCTTCGGGTGAGACTACAACCTACACTACGCGGGTTGTTGCCAAAAGGCCCTGTAGTGTAGGGTTTCGTTGGTTAGCGCAACTAGCTCCAAACCCGGGTCAGGACCCCTTAAGCCAAAAAATGGATTCGTTGTTCGAACCGAGATCTGCTTGAAAGAGATGCGTGATGTTGCATCACTGGAATCCGACCAAGAAAGAAATTGAAAAGTGGTTGGATCGGAAGATTCACTAGTTCGCAGTGCAAGAAAATAGGAATCTATGCCTATCAAAGGAAGAGTGGTTGAATAGGTATTTGTATGCAGAGATACATAATATCTTCTTTTGCACCTTCCCCATTGAGTTGTATGAGTGGTTAACTAAATTGACAGACATTCAAGGGAGGTGGAAGCTCGATAGTCCTATACTGTGGACTCTAGAATTAGTGTGACAGCGAGAAACCTTTGAAAACAAGATTGCACGGGTTGTTGATCATTGGCTCGATCAAATTATAGGAGGATTTGTTATAGAATTTTTAGATGATACCTCAGTTAGCTATAACGAAGCAGAGTGACGATTTTTCAAAGGACCATGAGGTAAGTATTTAAGATCATTGAATATTTGGATTAAAACGTTGTTATGTGAAAAGCAGGTGATGCCATTACCTTGATGTTTGGAGCTGCGTGAAGTGGACGATTCTTTAGAAATCACGAAGGATTAGGACTAGAATATAGTCCATTGATTGGACCTCCTTCAAGTGATGATGAAGGGGCGAGAAAAACTACGCCGCAAAGTGTTGTTCAGCTAATCACTCAGGGGATTCCTCAAGCAAATCATCCTTCCACTCCACCTCCACCCCCACCTCCAACGCATACACCTTTGCCCACACCTCCACCTCCACCACCACCATTCAACATGGCAAATGCAATGAAGATGTCGATCTTAAAAGGCATAAGAAGTGAAGATGCAGAGAAGTTCTAGTTTGTTGTGAATGATGTATGGATAGTGCAACAGATTATTGATGAAAATATAAATAAGGCACAATTGGTTACCACTTTGCAGGGTTGCGCGCTAACTTGGTACATTAAGTATTGTTCTGATAATCCTCTTGCAACGCTAGCAGAGACTAAGGCAACTTTAAACAAAGATTTTAGTAAGCCTATGTCTGACTCACAATTAGTAATTGGATTTAAACAAATCATGATGATGGTCGATGAGACACCCTATGAATTTGATCAAAGGTTGAAGTGTCAGATTAGAGAAGCTAACATTTAGATCACTCATAGCCAGCATCACGAATGGTTTATAGCGTCACTCTTGCCCCACTTGAGAATTGCTTTGTCACAGCAAAAGATAGAAACATAGGAAGAATCCTTGGAAATCAAGATGAGACTAGATGCACCACCTATTCAGGATATGAACCTGGGAGTACAACAGATCCACTCACAATTAGCAAGCTTACACTTAGAGTTATAGAGTTTGAAGAAAGACAAGGAGACTAAACTAGAAGTGCACACAAAAGTCTAGTGTTTGAAGTGCAAGGGCCATGGCCACACTAAAGATCATGGTCCTGTGTACATGAATTATATTATAGGAGGGGGGCCAATTCCCCTAAATCTAGAAGCTGTAGTAGGGCCGAGCATGGGGGCTGCACTATGGTGTTCTATTTGTCAGGTTGTTAGACAACATGCGACGAATAATTTCCATTTACTTCAAAATTTTGTCTAGACACCCCAACAGTTGTTTTGTAACTTCTACAAATCTGTGGGCCATGATGAGTGCCACTATCGAAGCTATGAATTAATGATGGAAAGAACACCTACGTACCATATGCAAGCAGAAACTTGGCCTCTAGATCAAGGCGTCAGAGGAGCGCGCAGAGGATATCAAGGTCAAGGATGGGGCTATGGAGGAGGAGGACTTGGTAGACATCGCGACCAGATTATCTGGTACAACTGCAAAAAGCCAGGGCACTACACACGATAGTGCCAGAATCCTACACACTCATCATGTCAATATTGCAGATAGTTTGGCCATACCATAGAAGAATGCTCGATGCTAATAGCTAAAATGAAAGAGAAGAAAACACAACCTCAGTAGCCTATGCAGAATCTATAGATGATGAGGGCGGAGCCCCACGAAAAAGATCAAAGTGTTAACATTGTGCTAAGAAGTGGAATGACGACTGATGCTAATAAGGGTAAACAACTTGAAGAAGAAGAATGGGTCCACAAAGCACCAGAGAAAGACATTGGCTTTGATTTGGATCATGCTAAGGAAACATTTATGGAAGCCAAGAAGAGCTTCGCTCAGGCCTCCACCTCAGGGAGCCAAGACAAGATACAAGAAATCAGTGTGCCTGCATAAGTTGATCCCTCTGCACTCACTACGTTTTTAGAGACCTACATGAAACTAATGCACAAACAAGGTGAGAAATGAGGCTAACCACGGAGATAGGAGATTATGAAATGGATTAGGTCATCTTAGATCTGGGGTTTGATGCGACTTTTTTTCCAAAATAGACATGGGAAAGGATGGGGATACCTTTGCTGTAGTGGTCTCTAATTCAGCTTAGAATGGTGAACCAACAGAAAATAATCGCCATGGGACGGTTATATCGAGTAACAGTTGATATTGAAGGTGTGAGTATGGTAGTAGACTTTGAAGTTATATAAATTGTTGATGATAGTAATCCCTACCCTGCACTCCTGAGAATTAACTGGGCTTTTGATATGAATGGAGTCGTAAATTTGAAGAAGAGGACAATGTCATTTGAAAGGAAGTCGTTGTGGGTTATAGTACCATTGGACCTTGAAGAAGGGGTGTGATATACTGAACCAGTCTGCAATTATGAAGAAAGTGATGATGAACTGGATAAAATCTACAAAATAATAGTGTGAGATCAAGACTGGATCAATTCGATGACAGATGGGTGAATTTCACGGGACTGGGAGAGTTCCTGAACCTCTGATTCAGACAAGGAAATAGAGAATTGGAAAAATTGCTTGCATGAGGTTTCCACATTGCGATGCAATATGATGACAAGATCGGTGTGCTGTGTTTCGTCGGAGGTAAGGAAATTACCCTATTATGATGGTTTAACTGACATAGAGCTATTCTTGGATGAATTTGAGTGCAAGGTCCCTAAGGATCACTGCTTCCAAGCATTAGAGTTAGCACTATGTGCTACGCATGCATGATGGTGGGGTATGCATAAGGATAGTTTTGTTGGACGGCGAGATTACCGAAGAATGATGAGGTTATGGTTTGGGCGTGCTAACACCAGAATGACTAAGAAATATAATCAAAGGGACGATCCACAATCACCTAGTGAAATGGACTAAAGCATGGGGAACAAAACCACAGCTAGAGTGGGTACACATATTTTACCATACTCTAGATACAATTCCCTTGAATTGGTATCTAGAAACGGAGCTTCTCTATGGCACTACAAAATGGGATGTATTGAAGGAAGGGTTCTTATCAACCTTCAGCCTTGAATACGGCTTCGCAAGCATCGATGAACCACTACAAGAGATTAAGGCGGTTATCTTCAGAACACTGACAGAACCTATGGAATGGACCCAACCAAACTAGATCACCTAGCTACACCATGCATTAAAGTGCTATAATATGACCACTAAAGAGGAGGATAAATACTAGAGAAACATAAATATTTCAGAGGCAGAGGGGCATCGCAAAGTCGAAGGCCCACAAATAGAAAACTCGGGCATCTCCTCACCTTTGAAGATAAAGCAAGTCAACATTGGCACTAAAGAAGAACCGAAGTTCATGAAAATTTGGGATTATTGGGACGACGCTACAGTGGATAAAGTTGTTGAGTTACTCTGCGAATACCAAGATCTCTTCCCCACTAATTTTTCAGATTTAAATGGCATAGTTTACGATTTGGGCATTATGAAGATCGCTCTTAAGATGGACGCAAAGCCTATTAAACAGAGGTCGTATCGCCTTAATCCTAAATACAAGGACAAGGTTTGCTAAGAGATGGATAAGATGCTAGAGGCAAGCATCATAGAACTTGTTGAAGAATCTGATTGTGTGAGCTCAATGGTGGTTCAGGAGAAGAAACAAAAAGGTGAAATAAGGATTTGCATAGATCTATGGAAGCTTCATGATGTGTGTCTTCACGACCCATTCCCATTATATATGAAGTGTTAGACAATGTTGGAGGGCACGAGGCCTATTCCTTTACTGATGGGTTTTCTTGGTATCACCAGGTCAAGATCGCACCAGAGGATAGGAGCAAAACAACCATGGTGACAGAATGGGGTTGTTTTCAATACACTGTGATGCCATTTGGACTCAAGAATGTGCATGTGATATTTTCCCGCGTAGTCATAGCAGCATTCAAGGAGTTCATTCACAAGTTTTTGGAAGTATACTTTGATGACTGGATGGTGTTTGGATTAGTGAAGCGCCATGTAACAAGTCTGCACCTGATGTTGGACACATGTCGCAGATACCAGATCATGCTAAATTTGAAAAAATTTATATTCTGTGTTCCTTATGGGATCTTGCTGGGTCATGTTGTGTGAAAGCAAGGATTAATGGTGGATCATGCAAAGATTACAGTAATTGTGAATTTGGAGGCCCCAAGGAATGTCAAGTAGCTGTGTGCAATGCTGGGACATATGGGATACTATAGAAAATTTATCAAAGCTTATGCTCAAATTACTGTGCCCATGGAGAAATTGCTAAAGAAGGACACAACATTCTGTTGGGATGAAGAATGTCAAAGCAGCTTAGATGTGTTGAAAGAAAAGATGGTCATTGCACTGATCTTGATAATCCCTGATTGAAAAAAGGATTTTCATGTACATGTGGATGCCTCTTGCATTGCATTGGGTGCAGTGCTAACGTAGGTCGGTGAAGGAGAAATGGACCATCCTATATCCTTTGCAAGTAGGAATTTATCGAAGGCCAAGAAAAATTATTCAATGACTAATCACAAAGGGTTGGCCATGGTGTACGTACTGCAAACATTCAGGCATTAGCTATTAGGAGGGCATTTCAAGATGTACACAGATCATTATGCCTTGAAATACATGGTCAACAAGCCTATGTTGGGCGAGAAGACCTGCAGATGGTTTCTACTATTTCAGGAGTATGACTTTCAAGTCATTGTGAATCTAAGGAGGTTAAATGTGGGACCTGACCATCTATCAAGGATTGAAACAAGAGAAGAGCCTATTAATCTGGAGGAAGGGTTGGAACTTTCCAGATGCACAACTATTTGTGGTGCATGTAGCGGATGACCATTTTGCATACATTATTCACTTCTTGACTACAAGGATAGCATCAGAATGATATACAAGTCAGCATAAGAAGGAATTAGTAGTGTGCACGACCGAATTTTCATTTATTGCAAGACATTTGTATCAAATGGGTGCAGATGAAATAATTCAAAGATATGTGCCAGACTTTGAGCGGGATAACATTCTCCCTGAAGCTCATGGGGGAGCTGCGGGAGGTCATTATGCAGGAAAGGCAATTGTGCAGAAGATTTTGCACGTAGGTATATGGTGGCCAACATTGCACAAGAGATGAGTTACCACTATATCCTCAAGTATCTTTGCAGCCCTTTAAGAAGTGGGCGATTGATTTTGTTGGGCCAATTCAACCCCCTGGAAAGAAAACGGGTGCGCGCTATATTATCACTACGACGAAATAGCTAACCAGATGGGTGGAAGCACAGTCGGTTAAGGATTGTATAGGGACTACCACAACAAAGTTCTTGTTTGAGTATGTCTTAACCAAATTTGGATGCCTAAAAGTGCTGATGAGTGATAGGAGTACGTACTTTCTGAATGAAACGATCAATGCATTCACTGAAGACTTCTAGGTCTACCATCTGAAGAGTACACCATATCACCCATAGGCCAATGGAACTGTTGAAGCCTTTAATAAGATTTTGGAGAACATGTTGACAAAGATCTATAACATGCAGCAAAATGACTGGGATGTGTGTGTACCTGCAGTGCTATGGGATTATAAGACTACTTGAAGAAGCTGACAGGGCATACACCGTTTAGATTAGTATATGGGGTCGAAGTCATAATGCCGATGGAGTACATTTGTGCCTAGTCTATGGATAGCAGCTCTGATGGATATGGTGGACCGCGAGGCCTTGCAGGAACATCTTGCACCATTGATGGAGCTCGAAGAAGATCAATTTTTGGCAGGATTTCATCAACAAGTACAGAAGTAACACGAAAAAGTGTGGCCTAATCACCATATCAAGCTTCGCACATTCAAAGTAAACAGTCTTTTCCTCTTATATGATAGTAAATTCACTAAATTTCTGGGTAAATTTCAGATGAGTTGGTTAGGGCCATATATTGTCAAAGAAATCACAGGTGGTGGTGCAGTTCAACTCGCGAAGCTAAATGGGGAACCCTTTCCAGAAAGAGTGAATGGGAGAAGGTTGAAGTTGTATACAGGGGATCCTGCACAATGATTATATGGCAATTGGATAGTCTTAGTGCTCCAGGCAGTTGCAAGGGAGCTCAGGACTATAAACTACACAACCCAACCTGAAGGACAATGTAGCAAGTAGGCTACACAGAGAATGATGGGGATGCAACCCAGGAAGCTATGCCATGGGGGAAGGTACCGCACAACATAGAATGAAAGTGACCATTAGATTTATTGTTCATGACTTGACGACCAAAATATGGTTAAGTGGAGCGGGGCGGTGGAAATTAAGGAAAAAATCTTTGAAGATCTGCCACCAAAATAGCATTTATTATTAGAAATTGGGGGGAACGATCAGATTTGAATTCAAAACCCCCTATAAATTATCTGTGCCGGTCCAATAGAGAACACTTTGTGCTCTCAGATTTGTTGCTAAATTTCACTATCTACCGCCTATGAGCCGAGCATTTTGGGAAGAATTCCTGTCACAAGAAAACTTTTCTCCCATAGCCCGCAAGTTGTTTATGGAGAGAATGACTGCCACCAACCTTGTTGAAGCCCTGAGTTTGGAAGCAGCTATGTCTGAAGCACCAAACCAAAAGTGTCAAGTCTAGAGATTACGCCTGTAGTTCCCATGGCGTCGAGGTCACCCAGGCCGAAATATACCATGACAAAAGACAAACAACCTGCAATGAAAGAGAAGCAACCAGCCATAAAGGAAAAGTAGAAAAATTCGGTGCCAGTGTGCACATCCCCAAGGAAGCATACTGAAACAAGCATGGGTGCAGAAAGTTCTGTTGCACAAAAAGGAAAGGAGGCTACAAAGAAAGCTGCATGTACCCTAGCAGAACTGAAAAAGAAGGAAGCTGCAGAAAAGGCTCACATAGAGAAAGAACACGCTAATAAGGAGTAGGTGGAACAAGAGCAGCGCGAGTCACAGAAAGGTGATAAGTCACCTTCACCAGAGACAAAGGGAGAAGAGCTTTCAGGACAAGGTGGTAGAGGTGATGAAGGGTAGTGCACCCCTTCATTTTGAAAAGATGTGGGATGTAGCAGCAAGGAGGAATGCGTAAGAAGCATAAATTTGATAGAACACGGGTTGATTCCATGGTATTAACAAAGGGCGATCTCAATGAGATCAGTGATAAAATTCGGGACACCGTCACAGAAGTGTTGCAACAGTTCGAGTAGCAATACATGCAGACACTTGGGAGCATCCAGAAGGATCTACGTGAATTGCAATTTCAAGCAACCAGAATCTAGGAAGATGTCGGAAAAGCGAGTGGTGCGCAAGGCACTTTGGCATGAGGAAGATTATAGTCGCAGAGATGGCCTAGTCACATGATGTGAGAGTCTTCCCTTTGTTTGAAGGTTCAGTCCATGTCGACACAAATGAACAACGCGCATTTCTTCACAAAGTCAGAAAACATAGGACTAAACCTTGCTGCGCTGTCACTTGAATCTTTACATGCATTGCTTCAGGGAGTCGTGGAAGAGCTCAAGATTAGAGAACAGTGAGCACTTACTGCTGTCAGTGGGTTTAAAGTCAACAATCAACAATTGTTCGTTGAAAATATGTAGGCTCTGAAGGAAAAGGAGGCCCTACAAGCGCATAGTTGATGTCTAGAGTTAGCAATAGTCGAGGCATGCAAGACAGTGTCTGAGCTTCACATCCTGAAGAATGCACAGCAAAAAGCCAAAATCAGAAAACTAGCCACTGGTGTGCGTGAGGCTCAAGCAGAAGTTGGATGAGTCACTTTCAAGTTCAACATGAAGATTGCAGAGCTGCAGTTAATGTTGTAGCCCACAACTCCGCCTAAGGTCCGAGGGCAGTGTGAAACTACAATTAAGGAAGGCATGGCTACCTTGGACGCCATTGTCACTATTTATGTGACACTATTTGACTAGGCTATGGAGTTATTGACCAATTTGTAGGAGGATTCGAACCTACAGACATTGAACACAGAGGTAAGGGAGAGGCAGCACCAATATGATGAGGTCAGGGTGATTGCATGCACCTTAGCACTAGTGCAGCACCTTGCGAAATTATAGGAAGGAAAACAACTACTGGCACAGGTAGACGAAGCACAGAAGAAGGAGGTCTTGCTAAAGGCCAGGTTGCAGCCTTGGCTGGAGGAGGCTTATTAGGTCACGACTTCCTTTCAAGATAAGATTTATGGACTGCAACAAGTACAATAGACAATGAGGTTGGAAGTAGAGGGACCAAACACTGACAAATTGATCGAGGAGGTTCAATAAGCAGTGACACAGAGCGCTACTTAAGTTGCATTAATCCAAGTGGAGCTGGGAGATCTTCGTAGTAAGATTGCGATGCCAGTAGAGTGGCTCGAGGGTGAGTCATGTTCTTTATGTTGGGGGCCTATTGGGATGGGGTCCCCTAGGTTAGTTTGGGGTTAAGATAACCCAATTTTTGGTACAATTTTGTAAATAATGTAAAGTCTTTGTGATTTCTGGATGCGGAGCGTGTAGGTGAATAAGAGTCAAAGGGGCTTAGCCCCTTATTTTGGATAAGTTTCGAGTCAGATTTGAGATTCACCCATGGTCCGCGAACCATGGAATTGTATGAGAAAGACTATAAATAGATGTGTCTTAGAGAGTCTGAGACATAAGAGTAGAAGAGGGTAAGAAAGAAGAGCGAAATTCTTAGGAAGGCTTAGAAGAAAAAAAGGATCTGTAGTTAAGTGCGCATAGGCCTAGGTAGAGTCCACAGTTGAGTGCACAGAACCTTGCAGCTGTGTGTGTAGGGTAGCATTGAGTCTCTAATCTTGAATTGAAGATCAATAAAGACAGTTTTCCAAAGAATTCTTGAGTATTTATGTTTATCTCTATTAATGTTATATGTTGTTGATGAATGATTTGTTTTATGAGATATTGATTGAATATTACGTGATTCTCTTGAATAAGTCTTAATAATGTATGCAATGCATGTTTAAGTACTTTAACGAAGACTTTGATGAATTCTCTTATGTTTACTAATAACTTAAGTAAATATGCATGAACACTAATTTAGGACTACTCTCTAATATGCGTAAGTAGGCAAATTGACAGTTTAATGTCCGCAAGGACTGATCGTAGACCTTCGTGAAGGTCTGAAGGCTTTTTTAATAGAGTTGTCGCAACGTGCCCTAAGAGTTATCAATCTGCACGAAGACAGATCTAAGGCGCTGAAAGACATCACACTGGTCTTTGGATGCGAAAAATTGTTTCTTTCATCCCCCATACTACTTTGGGTGAGATTGCAACCTGCGCTAAGCGGGTTGTTGCCGAAAGGGTCAGTAGTGTAGGGTTTTGTTGGTTAGCATAGCTAACTCCGAACCTGAGTCAGGACCCCCCTAAGCCAACAGATCTCAGGCAAAAATGTAAACGTAAACATTTAACATGTAATGTTTAACATTTAACATTTAATATTTTTAATCTTATGTCGGTCTTATTTAAAAATCAATCTAATTATTATTATGTATAAACAAAATATAAATTTAAAATATGAATAGGTTTATGAACACTCAAAAAATATGGTAATTAGATGGTAAAAGAGTTTATGGATCATGGATTATAAAATAACTATAAATGATATTATAAGCACATGAATATGAAGCACCCATTTTTGTGGTTATTAGTGGTGATAAGCCAAACGTTAACCCTACCACCATGTCTACTACACTGGGTACTATGAATGAAGCGAATTATGAATTATATTTTCTATGTTCATATAATGTGAAGAGGTTGACTTATAAATGTTTTTCTTTAATTGTAGATGTGTGTCCTAATATCCATATGCATGAAGGCATAAAGCTTGCATTGTAAACAACCACTTGAATTGAGTAAAGAAGAACATCACAACATTAGAATTGTGGAGCTTCTAACAAAACGTAGAAAGAAATAGTGTAGCAAAATAATGGTGTTGTATGTATGATGAACTTTGACATATACTTTTTACTTTTGATGTTCTTTTAGGTATCGTGTAACATTATTAATATATGATAGTTTTTATTTTTATTTTTATTTTTATTTTTTCCCACTATGTTGTGTGTGTGGTGTGTTCACTACTTAAATTAAATAAGGGAATTAAAAATGTGGGATGGAAGATAGTGAAGGGCCATATGAGGTTCCACCTTCTTGTGGTTAGCCTCATTAGTAGAAAATAGTGCATTCTCAAAGCCAAGGGAAGCATAAGTTAGTAATAAAAAATTTCACGCCTTCAACTAATTTATGACTTGAACCCTTACATATTTTAGTGATCCAGACTTAAACAGGAACACAAAAAATTACAGAGAAGCATATACACAAAGATGTAGTGGAAATAATACTTCATTTCATTAATGGAAAATACTGAAATATGCTTACAACTAGAAATGGAAATAAACCAGCTAGGGCGATGGCAGCTTATCTCTGTGAAGAGATGTGTGGCTACATGCCTCTGAACTGTGTTACAATGAGGCTCAAAGGCCTATTTATTGTTGAGAAACAATGGAAAACCCTTCACATTCCAAAACCTGACCCTAGAAGATGAAACGCCAAATTGTGGGCCCCGTTTTTGGGTAAGTTGGTACATCAACTTCCCGAGGTCGTGAATTGGTCGTACTATCTCCATTTGATGTGCATGATAGCCCGTTGGAAAGATCTCTCCGAGGAATACACCGGAAAAGATGATTTTTAGACAGAAATATCATTGTTGGTAGATTTCCCAAAAAACGTCGTTTAGGGCCTCAAAATGGCTCCAGAAGTTTAGGACCCGAAAAACTGCTAAAATAGTAAACTGTGCTATAATTAAGGAAACTAAAAAAACTGAAAGAACCGCTAGAGGGGATCCAAGTGGAATTAGCAAGTGGCCACCAATATCCACCTGGATCATTCCTCCCCCCTTAGGAAGCAATGGCCCCCATTGTGTTGAGATCCTCCATGAGATGAAGGAACTTCTGCTGCACTTGGTCCCTAGTGAGTCACTTGCCCTGGTGAAGGAGTTGTCTTGCTTTGACAACTCGATACAGTTGGATATTCTGCTGGCGAGTGTGCTTGATCTGTGTGTCCATGATCTGATCAGTTGCAGCTTGTTCCATGCAAGCTGGATTTAACTTTGTGGGTGTGAGTTGTTCTACAATGTCAGACGTGTCTAGTAATGGCAGAAAGTATGGCCAAAGGTGATCGACATTGAACACCGGGTGCAGGCCAAGGAATGGGGGAATGCTGAGCTCAAATGCATTGTCTCCCACAGTCTTGGTAATGGTGTAAGGGACATATCGGAGTGGTCTAAGTTTCCGATAGGCCTCGGTAAGGCGTTCCTTTTGCAAACGCAACCAGACTTTGTCACCCACCTGAAACTTGTGTGGCACCCGATGTTGATCATGTCGTCGCTTGTACTTAGCATTAGATTTCTCCATAATGTCATGGACCTGATGGAGAATATGTTGGATGTGCTCAATGAAGCTGTTTGCCTTATCTGTTTCGGACTGGACATGAGCAGAATCTACATGAGTAGCTGCAAATGGCATGGCCACATCAATGGGGCATAGTGGCTGGAATCCCAAACCCACCTGAAAAGGGTTGTGGCCAGTCGAGCTGTGGAGAGCCCGGTTGTAGCTGTGCTAAACATAGGGGAGGCTCTCGCCCCATGTGCGTGGATGCTTTGAGTTGTACATGCGTAGAATGTGTATGGTCATCCTGTTGACAACCTCTGTCTCGCCATCAATTTGAGGATGGAAGGCTGTGGAATTAGTAAGTTTGGTGTCCAGTATCGACCAGAGACTGGACCAAAATGTACCTAGGAACCTTTTTTTCCGATCTGAGATGATAGACTGTGGGATCCCAAAGTGTACCCACACTCGTTCAAAGAAGAGTTTAGCAGTGGCTTCTGTTGTGATATTCTTCTTGCAGGCCGCCATAATGGCCATCTTTGAGAACCTGTCGATGACCACAAAAACACAGTCTTTTCCATGCTTAGTGGAAGGAAGGCCTGACATGTAATCCATGGAGATGGATTCCCAAGGCTGATTAGGGGTAGGCAGCGGGGTATAGAGGCCTTGCTTCTTGATCGTCGGTTTGGCAATGGCGCAGGCAGTGCATGACCTGATGTACTTCCCGACATCCTGTCGAAGATTCGGCCAATAGAAATACTTCTGCAGTACTGCCACCATTTTTTCGATCCCAAAATGCCCAACAGCCCGACTGTAGTGTGCTTCCCAAATCATCTTGGCACGCTCGCTTGAAGGAACACAAAGGTGACCCAGGTGGCATAACAGGCCATCCTGGAGGTGAAAATCTGGAACACGCTGACCCTCCAAGAGGTTCTGGTATGTGTGGCTGAATTCCGGGTCGCTTTTGTAGAGCAGTGGCCAATCAGAAGTCTCGTGCCCGCAAGAGTTGAGGACGGTGGTTAGCCCCATGATCGGTGGACGACTGAGGCAATCTGCAACATTATTGGTGCTGCCCTTTTTATACTTGATATTCAAGTGAAACTGTTGCAGGTATGTAGACCACTTCTGATGGCGATCATTCTGCAATTTCCCTTGGGTCCGTATGAACTGCAGAGGTCGGTGGTCTGTGTGGATGACCGTTTCCTTCCCCAAAATGTAATGCTTCCATTGTCGGCAGGCCTGTACAATGGAATACATCTCCTTATCATAAGTGGGTACTTCCGGACTGTGTCTGAAAGTGTTTCACTGTGATATGCCACTAGATGTCCATGTTGAGTAAGGACTGCCCCAACAGCATAGTCAGAGGCATCTGTCTCGACCTCAAATGGTTGTTCTAAATCTAGTAACGCGAGCACTGGTGCCATGCAGAGGCGATCCTTCAACTCCCTGAATGCCTTCTGTTGAGATTCAGACCAAAAGAATTTTGCTTTTGCCCCGCCCTTG
>APFE031660463.1:174947-238713 GCA_000404065.3 Pinus taeda
ATAGGATCTCCTGCTCCCTCGTCTTTCTTCTCATCCGCCATGGGAGGCCGTCAGGATTTGCGAGGTTGGTCTTGCAAAGGTTCGACCAGCTCAAGCCCTAACTCCTTATATCCCGACCTCATTGGGGACATGCAAAGAAAAACAGAGAAAAAAAAACAGACCGCTCTGATACCACTAATCTAGACTTAAACAGGAACGCAAAAAATTACAGAGATAACCATATACACAAAGATGCAGCGGAAATAATACTTCATTTCATTAATGGAAAATACTTAAATATGCTTACAACCAGAAATGGAAATAAACCAGCAAGGGCGATGGCATCTTATCTCTGTGAAGAGATGTGTGGCTACATGCCTCTGAACTATATTACAATGAGGCTCGAAGGCCTATTTATTGTTGAGAAACAATGGAAAACCCTTCACATTTCCAAAACCTGACCCTAGAAGATGAAACGCCAAATTGTGGGCCCCGTTTTTGGGTAAGTTGGTACATCAACTTCCCGGGGTTGTGAATTGGTCGTACTATCTCCGTTTGATGCACATGATAGCCCGTTGGAAAGATCTCTCCGAGGACTACGACAAAAAATATGATTTTTAGACAAAAAATTTACTAGCTGTAGATTTCCCAAAAAACGTCGTTTAGGGCCTCAAAACGGCTCCGGAAGTTTAGGACCCAAAAAACTGCTAAAAATAGTAAACTGTGCTATAATTAAGGAAACTGAAAAAACTAAAAGAACCACTAGAGGGGATCCAAGTGGAATTAGCGGGTGGCCACCAATATCCACCTGGATCATTTAGAGTTAGGTTTTTGTTGAGTTCTTATATTTCTTCTTTTTTCTCATATGCATATTAGATCATGTGGAAATGAATATTTGCAACTTTCATTGCAATTTGGATAGAACTATACAAGAATATTCCAATGGGTATTTTGGCAATCTTATATGTTGACTTATACTATCAAAATATACTTCTAACAATATTATAACCTTATAACATGTCACACATTTAGTATATATATAAAAGTAAAAATAGATATAAATATTGATTTTAGTGTAAGATTGAAGGAATTATTTAAAAAACAAAATGTGTTTATATTTGTTTCTTAATCTTGTTGTCCTTGGATTTTGTAGGTCTAACTCAAGTAACACCTTATCGTGACCAAGAAGGGGGTGTTTAATCCATGATGAAACATATGGGAAGGCTCTTATGACTCTTTTCTTGTTGGAATTCTAATTAATTTTCAGATTTAGTGTTTAGAAAATAATGACCCTCATCGTTTTTTGATATCGAGTATATAAGTATATCATACAAAAATTCAACTATTAACCTATTCACATTCTCATACATTATTCATAAAGCACATTTTGTATGTCAATAAGTAGCTCACTATTGAGGATGAAACTAAACACATTTCATTATTAATTATATTGTGAAAGATCCCTACCTTTCTTACACTTTACAATTTTTATTTCTAGTACAACATATTTTATTTAGAATCCCCATATATTTGTGTATTCAAATAGAAGGCTTAATTATAAGATTGTCTTAAGATTTATTCTATATAAATATGTCTATAATGGCTTATTCTTCTATTGTAACCTCATCATCCCCATGCTTGGAGTGTGATAATCGATATGTGCTTCTTCTCATCACCTCTCCAATGACTAGACTGTTAGAAATGCCAGATTCTCCTTCTAGAAGTCTAGAAGTCATAACTAGAAAGTCCTCTCTTTTAGAAGTCTCTAGTGGATTCCCACTTTTTAAAGTAAAAATCCTCTCTTAATAGTGTTTTTCATTCTAGTTAAATTTTTTTAGACATGTACAATATTACGGTGCCTTTAGAGTAATAATTTTGGAAAATTCAGGAGCATTAGCTACAATATATCATTTGTATCTACCCAACCCCACTGAGAGGAACTCTTATAAAATACGATTTTTTTTTTTTTTTTTTTTTTCCTATGAGATTTATTGACTTGGTATCAAATTGATTACTTTTTGCTTGAATATATTATTTTATTCCATAACTTTGAATCTTTTGTAAATAACATGATACTTAACATAAATAATTAAGTATCTTCTTTGAGCTACTTAACCTTGTCACTATTTGGACCTTGTCACTTGGATTTTCTCCTTTTACTCCTATCAATATGTTTAAAAAAGAGAACAAATTCCATACTTTGAAGGTCTTGATATCTTGAGTACACAATAGCTTTAAACTAGTTGAATTTTGGATTAAGATGATCATGTCATTGGGCATGACTCAAAATACAATTGAGATTCATTTAACTTTCACAATCTCATAGATAGCTTTCGCGATTGAAGAAAAGATGTATAAGATTTTTTTATTTTACAAACAATTGAATGTTTTGTGTCACATTCATAAACTTCTCGTCTATTTAAGGCTTGCATTGGTGGCATGCAGTTTTGTGTAATGATGAATCCTTTTACATGTTTCTCTGATTTAGTTGTAAGTTAAAGTTTGCAATGTGAACAATCCTTTCTAGTTACTTCATTTTGAATTTCAACTTATTTAACTAACCATTGTTTCAAAATGCAATAAAAAATCATCATTCACGGTAGAATAGGGATTTAGGTCCATTTTATTAATCCTCACTTCCAAATTTCTAGCTTGCCTTATCAATACAAATGATAGAAACATGTTTTTCATGAGTAGGTCATATCTGCCTTGTTATGTCCAAGTCTTATTGTATGGATCTTTACCTCCTAATATTAAGAGATTGAATCCATCTTTACTGCATGCTTCTAATTATGTCAAAAAAAAGAAATTAAGCTAAAAACATAAGATAATATAGGGCATTCTTTCAATTTGGATTTGATTGCTCTTTCTCAAACCAAATCATGATCAATGAAATATGCTAACAATATTGACTCCATAACTGTAGTGCTTATTCACTTTAATAACATTTTATTTGATACTTAGAGAGAGGGAAAATGGCCACAAGTTTAGCAACATTGTCAATAATAATGGCATAAAAGTTTAATTATTGGTGAATGAAATAGACAGAATAGTTGCACTAAATTATTAAATGTAATCTTGATGTATTTACAAGTGGTGGAGAAGTGCATGGATTTCAACTCTAATAAACCTTATGAGTGTTCAAAAACATTATCAATCAACTACATCTGTAGTTATAACTACTATTCTTGAAATAAATGTAAAGGAAAAATAAATAAGTACTTACCACTAAACTAACATTGTTCTTGGGAAGCTTGAATAGAGGAGTGCACAACTTGTAATCACTCAATGTAGAATGCATATTTAAGCTAGCATTAGGCATAATATTAAACATTATACCTATTAGAATACACATGCATGAGACAAGGCATATGGTAGAAGTAAAAATCTACCACACCATAATAGTTTTTTTTTGGAAAACCTCGTGTCACTTAAGTGATGTCTTCAACAATGAATGGGAGAAACCAAAAACACTAATGCCATGTCATGTCCCTTATCCAACATTTAACATTGAATCAGAATTTCTACAATAACATACATGTTGGTTTAGCATCCCTTAGGTCATGACAATTAGAAATTTTATATTTAACTTTTTTTGTAATGTAGGTTTGAAGAAGTCAATTAGAGTCTCATTAGAAGAAAAATGTAAATAAAGAAAGTGATGTATATTTGGAAAAGATATTGTCAAATTATACTTCCACCATATCGATGTGAACTTGATACTACATTTTGTGCATTTATTTAACAATAGCGAAATCCATATTTGATATTCAAGTGACATTACAAGCATCAAATGAGAATCAAAGTGGGTACATGTGCATGATGGGTTATGGTCCTTAATAAATAATTTGAAGCTAGGACACCCTTATTAATTAGGATCCTTCCTCATGCAATAAATTAGAATTAAATCCCTTTAAATGTGAAGCACTTCTCTTATAGGGCCTTCTACATATGTGTAAAATATATAAAATTTTCTTCTAAAAGAGTGTTTTTTCTTGAGGGGTTATTTTCTCCTAAAAAATTCTTGACCATATGATCTAGATTGGATCATTATATTATTTTTCATCCATATCCATGCTTTCAAAGTGGAAAATTTGGAGGAATCAGGTCACAAGACCATTTTTACTAAAAAATTTAAGTATGGCGAATTGGCATTTAAAAACTTATATAGGAAATTTGAGGCATTTAATGAAATTTTTTGGGGCCCGGAAACTCTCACTTGTGTCAAATCCCGTAGAATTGTTCTAGACTCAAATACTTTTCAAACAGCACAAGAATAACCTCAAACAAAGTCTGTATGCAAAATGTATGCCACACAGACTTTGACCTTCTTATTTTGTCCACCATGATTTGAGATGATGCCATGTTAGCACCATTACTCATGGAAAAGGGGCTAGCCACATGACCATGATGAAGAAGACTCTAGAAAGTCAAGTTGTAATTCATGTTGATGGTTGAATGGGTCAAATTTAACCCCTAGTTGGCTATTAGGCTATGTTGTACTCAGGCTAGGAGGAAAAGGGGTTTGATTCTATTCTAGTTCATTATTGTTCCATAGTAGAGAAAAATAGTTGAGATTGGATAAAGAAGGGGAAGAACAGAAATGTTTTGTGTTCTATAGCAACCCACAAGTCTAGGTGGATGTCGGTGAATTACCACATTTAATATCTTTTCTATTGTTGGTGGTTTACAAGCCCATGGTTTTGGTAAATCGGGATAAGCACCCATGGTATTTGAAAGGTGGAATAAAAAAAATAAAAAATAATTATACAATTATATTTTACCATGTACAATCATTCATTATTTTTTTACCATAACGATTTATGGTATTCACCCATGGTTTTTGTAACCAATGTTATTTAACTTGGAAATAATTCCTACTTGTCTCATTTGTGACTCTTTCTATGTAAAGGATTATGTTCCTATTCCTTAGGAGTTGTTAAGATATATATGTTTCCTAGATTGGTGTGTGGTTGAGATATTCTCTCAACCAACTTTTTGTGTTTCCAAGACAATTTCCCTATCTTGAGACAACACCTCATGTATATATATAATATTATTTGATTAATATAATTCAGTGAGTGTGCATTATTCAATTTTATGTTGGTATCAAAGCTCGTATGGGCCTGGGCCAAGGGAAATAAGAGAATATATTTGTATTTTTTTAGTATATTTTTTGTCCATCATATATTTGCATGTGAGAATCGACCCCTTTCCGTAAAGGACCAAAGTTCAAGTGGGTAGGTTTTCTGGTGAGGTGTTGTAATTGCAATGACAATTAGAAATCTAAAGAGGTAGTGAGCCGAATGTAAATTGATTCGAGTGATTGAAGAGATGGAGCTTTTATTCATTGGAACTATCATCCATCGTGCAATGTATAAAGTGAAGGAGGCATTGTGCGATTTGAGACTTTCAAACTAGCGTTGAAAGAGTTCGGTCCTCGTCATTGTAGTTGTGGGGACTAATTGACCCGTAGATCCTAGCGTGGATAACTCCCTATGTGGAAGGATATGATAAGACTTCAATCGGATCTTTGCTTCATCAAGCTCATCTTCTGTATCTCTAACAAAATTGACGAGATGAAAGGTTGTCTCATTACCATGAGTTGAGGAAATATGTTCCTATTTTTTTCCTTGAAAAACTTGCAGACGTAGACAAGTATAGAGTCGAATTGGATTGTGGCTCAGAAAAAGAATTAAATTTGTGAGTCATAGAACATGCATCCTTATAAGTCTCTCACAGCTGGAGCGTATTCCCTGTAGCCCTCACCTGTATTCTTTGTAGCATTGCATTGAGATCTGAGCTGTATTATTAAGATCTGTGTACCAACTAGAAACTACAGTTTGTGATGCAAAGTAAGAGGTCGATTTGTTGTGAAACCATCTCACAAAAATATAGAAAAGATAGATCAACGCCTTAGAAACAAGCCTCTTCGAGGGGCAACCTCCTTTACATTACACAAATGAACAATTCTTAGATGATTCAAATGACAAAACCTCCTTTCTATATATAGGAGCCTAAGGGGTCACAATATAACCAAATTCAACCTAACAATAATAATATAAAGGCACAAAATTAAAAATATTGGGATTCCATGGGGCACAATAATAACAATATGGGTAGAATAGGGGCACAACAATAACAATAAGGGATATAACGGCAATAGTAATGGGGGAATCACTAGTATTATAGAGACCTGACATGCCCCTCTCCTTCAAAAAAGTGTTGTCCTCAATGCTTGAGTATTTTTGGATGCTTCTATATAAAATTCTCATCCTCCCATGTAGAATCTTTAATGAGTAAGTTATTCCACTTGATGAGATAATCTGAAATTGATCGATTTCATAGCTATCGAGTTCTTGTTTCTTTCACTACTTCATGTTCCAATGTGATTTTTCCTTCCTCATCAAGTTCTAGCAATATTGTTTGAACTAGAATCTTGTCACCTATAACTTTATTTAAGCATGAAACATGGAAAACTAGGTGCACTCAGGAAGCTGCGGGAAGCTCCAATTTGTATGCCATAGTACCTATTTTTTGCAACACCTTGTACAGACCATAATACTTTGGTGATAATTTATTATCCTTCTTAGCTTTCTTGAGGGACATTCGTTTATATGGTTGTAGATGTACGAATACCCAATCACCTACATCAAAACTTATTTCACTACGATGTTGATATGCCTGTTGTTTCATTCTATTATGCGCTAAGGTGAGGTTATCCTTTAAGAGTTGGAGAACTTGTTTCTGATGCTCGATGTGATCTTTCACTACTTGAACCTTAGAATTTTCTCTTAAATATGATGTGATGGATGGTGGATGATATCCATAAGGTGCCATAAATGGGGTCATTTTTGTTGCAGTATGGAAGGAAGTGTTATACCACCATTCAACCAGAGGCAACCATTTGACCCATTGTATCTGTTTATCAAATACAAAGCAACGAAGATATCATTCCAAACATTTGTTTACTATCTCAGTTTGCCCATCAGATTGAGGATGATAAGATGAGCTATGAGCTAACTGAGTATTAAGACAATAAAATAATTATGTCCAAAATTTTCTAATGAAAATGGGATCTATGTCGCTTACAATAATCTTTGGGTTTCCATGTAACTTTTGAATTGTTTCCATAAATGAAGTAGAACTATACTCACTTTAATGGATCAGATAATGCAAAAAAGTGTGCATACTTAGTAAGTCTATCAACTACCACCATGGTAACACTTTTTCATTCAGACTTGGGTAAACCTGTGATAAAATCCATTGAAACCTCCTCTCAACATTGGCTTGGAATGGATAAATGTTGTAATAGTCCTGGGTCTTAATTATTTCAACTTTATTTTGTTGGAAAACCATACATTCCTCCACAAACTTTTGAATATCTGATTTAAGGCCATCCCAAAAAAATCCTTCTTAACCCTATGGTAGGGTTTTAGAAATCCTAAGTGCCTCCTAAGGGAGAGGTGTGCAATTCCCTAAGAATCTTTTGTTTGAGTTGGGAATTCTTACATAGGTATAACCGATCCTTATACCATAACGAATCATTTTTCCAGCTAAATGTATCAGATGTATTGGGATCTTGTTGTATCTTTTGAATGAGTGCCCACACTTCCTCTTCATTCTTCCATTCATCCCTTGCTTCATTTATCCAATCTGGTTGGATAATAGAAATGGTGCAAAGAAATGCTTCCACATCCTCATCCTTTCTTGAGAGTGCATCTACCACAACATTTTGCTTCCCTTCTTTGTAGATGATTTCAAAGTCATAACCCAACATCTTTGTGATCCATTTTTACTATTCTTCTGAAGATAATATTTATTCTAAAAATTATTTAAGACTATCATGATTTGTTTTTACCTTGAAGTGTCTTCCCATTAGGTAGGGTCTCCATTTCTTAAGCACATGTAGTATTGCCAACATTTCCTTCTCATAAATAGCTTTGTGTAAATACTTTCCTTTGATTGGATGGGTCTTTCTTCTTGCATTAAAACAGCACCAATTCCATTTCCAGAGGCATCACATTCCACAATAAAGGTTTTTGTGAAGTTCGGTGTAGCTAGGGCTAGTGCTTGGCACATTTCCTCTTTAAGATGTTCAAAGGCCTTTGTTGCTTCTAGAGTCCATGAAAATGCATCTTTCTTCAATAATGTTGTTATAGGTGCTTCTATTCTCCCATAATTCTTAACAAACTTGCAATAATACCCTGTCAACCAAGAAATCCTCATAGATTCTTTATGGATGTGGGGATTTTCCATTCCTTAATGGTTTTAATTTTGCTAGGGTCTACCTTAACACCTTCATGAGATACAATATGACCGAGATATTCCACCCCTTGTACTCCAAAGAAACATTTGGATATGTTTTCATATAAGTATTTCTCCTCCAGTAGTTTGAGCACCATCTCAACATGTTGGACATGATCCTTCCAAGACTTGCTATAGATTAGTATATCATCAAAAACTAATAACACAAATTTTCTAAGGAAGGGTTTGAAAATGGAATTCATCAAACCTTGAAATGTAGAAGGTGCATTAGAAAGGACAAAAGGCATTACCAAAAATTCATAATGACCCTCATGAGTTCTAAATATTGTTTTTGGAATGCCTTCAGTCTTCATTCTGATTTGATGATAACCTAAATGAAGATCCAACTTGGTGAAGTAAATTGATCCATGCAATTCATCCAATAATTCATCAACGTCAGGAATGGCAAATTTATCTTTAATAGTGAGCTTGTTGAGCTCCCTATAATCTGGACACATGCACCATGATCCATCCTTCTTGTGAACCAATACTACTAGAGCAGAGAAAGAACTTTGACTAGGTTGAATTACTAGCCTCTAGCATTTTGTAACCATATGTTCAATTTCATTCTTTTGGAGATAGGGATATCTGTAAGGCCTGATGTTTGGAGGAACACTTCCTAGAATCCAATTAATAGCATGATCATGATCACGAATAGGTGGGAGGACTTTGGGAGTCTCAAATACCTTGGAATGATTGTCCAAGAATTTTTGGAATCTGGAGAAATGGACGATTTCGATGTGGGAACCTCTAATGAACATAATTGTGCAATTATGCCTCATTTTTCTTTCTTTAGAAGCTTTGTCATTCCATTAGAGCTGATTATGTTCCCTAGTTTCCCTACGATACCCCTTACTTCAACTTCCTTTCCTTCTAAAGAGAATTTCATGAAAATTCTTGAAAAGTAAAAGCTATTGTACCCAAGGATTGTAGCCATTGGACTCCTAGTACAACATCAGCACTACCCATTGGAATTGAAAGCATTGGGCTATTCAATATATATTCTCCCATGGATAGCTTGATATTATGGCACTTTCCTGAGCAATTTATGGTTCCTCCACTTGCAACCATCACTTGAAAATTTGGTGCTGGATATAGGAAGCACTTCAAATCCTTGGCTATCTTACAATGAATAAAATTATGGGTACTTCCAGAATCAATCAACACTATTACCTTTGTCTTCTTGATATGCGCTTGTATCTTGATAGTTTGAGGAGTGGTAATTCCAACCAATGCATTACAACATATGGTCGGATTCATTTCCTCTTTTTATAGGGTTTGTTCTTGGTGTATATCCTCTTCTTTTGACATTTCTTGTTCCTTTTCTTCCTCCTCTTCACAATCGATTTTATCGGCACACTTATGACCTTTAGTATATTTTCTATCAAAATTGTAACAAAACCCTTTTTCTCTTTATTCTTCCAATTGTTGTGGTGTAAACCTTGTAGGTTGTGGATGGCTATGGGCAACAACACTTCCATCTTTATGATTTTGAGTGGTAGGCTTCCTTGTTGCCATAATTTTGCTTTCCATTTTTCTTGCCAACCTGAATGCCTTTTCCAATGAATCTAGTTCCCAAAGAAGAACCTCATGTTGGATGTTATCTTTTAAAGTCCCTATGAACACATCAATCCTATGCTCCTCTGGAATATATTTTACCCTTATATTCAATTTTTGGAAGTCCTCAATGTGCTCCATCATTAAACCCTTTTGTTTGAGATTTATCAATTGGCTAAAAAAACTGTTGCTTTTTGTATCATCATAATGTGCTATCATTTCATCTGTAAAAATATCCCAAGTGACAATTTTTTTACGAGAGCAAAGCCATCGATACCATACAAACTAATTTGGTTCCAAATACAAAGTTGCAATGCATACCTTTTGTGTGTTTTTCACATTATGGAGATTGAAAAATTGCTCCATTTGTAGTATCCATGTTTCGGGATCCTTCCCATCAAACTTCCTCATATCGATCTTTGGAACATGGTGGTTCTTCGATCCAATGTTAGAGTCTATGAAATCATGATTAACATTTATTTTGTTCTCGTCATGAGTTTCCTTTACTACCCTTTCTCCATTAGTAAGCATTTCTTGTAGAAAATGTTTCAAATTTGTCTTCAAATCTTCCATGCCTTTCTTTAAATCATCCATCTTAGCTTCCACGCCATCCATCTTAGCTTCCATGTCGTCCATCTTAGCTTCCACATCATTCATCTAAGCTTCAACGCCTTTCTTTAAACCATCCATCTTAGCTTCCATGCCATACATCTTAGCTTCTACGTCTTTCTTTAAACCATCCATCTTAGCTTTTGTTACTTTTGTGTGAGTGAAATTTTTTGCACTTGGTCTCGTAATTTTGATATATCATGTTGCATTTCTTCCTCTTCTTCATGAGTCATCCTAGAGATTTCAAGTTTCTTACTAGGTGTTTCCATTTTATTTCTTCGAGGCAACAATTACTGATAATAATGCTTCATTATGCCCTTTGAATTCCTTCAAACTAATTTTTCAAACCAAGCTTATGCAAAAATTTAAAAAAAACTACACACCTTTTTTCATTTTGTAGGAGCTCGATATTGAATCTAATGTATCTCTGTAATTTTGGATCTCCAATGTCTGAAATTTCTTCTTGTGGTAACCTTCTGAGTAATATTTCTAACTCTGTAAGTCTGATCAAGATTGGATTCTCCAGTGAAGAGTTATGCCAAATCTTCCACGATGACCTGAGTATAGACTGGTTCAGTAGAGAAAACTTGTACGACGTGCCGCAGGTCACTGTTTCAACCTTAGGTTCTGAAAATGATACCCAAAAAACTACAGTCCATCCTCTTTCCGTAACTTCTTACGAAAATTCAATCCGATGCTCAGAGTGAATGTTATGATGAGTTTCCCAAGGTCACCTATTTTGAATGTAATTCAGGGGTCTACAAAAACCCTAGCTTCCTCAGATTATATCTCTGAACATATAGTGAGACAAGATTTGAAATTCAGGTCCGAGGTTCAAACCTATTCCATCTCAAATGGTTTTTTTTAGCTTCTGAAACTTTGTAGCAAAAAATGTTAGAGCAAAAATGCCACAATGACTTGTTTGGAGCAGCGAAAACCTAGAATCCAAAGCTTTGATACCAAATGTTATGAAACCATCTCACAAAAAGATAGAAAATATAGATCAACTCCTTAGAAATAAGCCTCTTCGAGGGGGGAAACCTCCTTTACATTACACAAATGAACAATTCTTAAATGATTCAAACGACAAAACCTCATTTCTATATATAGGAGTCTAAGGGGTCACAATATAACCAAAGCCGATCTAACAATAATAATATAAAGGCACAAAAATAACAATAGTGGGATTCTATGGGGAACAATAATAACAATAAGGGGACAATAGGGGCACAACAATAACAATAAGGGATACAACGACAATAGTAATGGGGGAATCACTAGTATTATAGGGACCTAACACAATTTGTGGCTGGAGAGGTCGGTGGAGGCTGATTTTTTATTTGAAGAGGCCGATTGTGAAGACCGGGTGCTCTGAATGCTGTGAAGAGTTGATTGAGGAATGGAACTCGTTGAAAATATTTTTGTCCTTTGGTTTCCCAATCTTGTTTTTCAAACCCTTGTGGTAAAGACAATATATAAGGAATGTGCAACTAATTTCCTCTGAGGATTTTGGAACTGCAAACCGAGGAGGGACCAAGGAGGGAACTCAGTGGAGTGGTTTTGTTATAATTAGCTACTCTAACAAATCGCATAAGTCAATCCAAGACAATTAAATGAGAAAAAGAAAGAAGAGACCAAAGGCACTTGGTGGTCAAGGATTAGGTGCAAAAAATATTGATTTTGTGCAATAACTACAGTGAAAATCTAGGATGATGTATAACTAGTTGAAAGTTCGTGCAGGTTTGTAGAATAGACTCATGATCATGTAGTATGTGTCACATACATGTATTAGTAAGCAATTCTATGTAATTTTTTGTAGTGGTCATTGTAAAGTATTACATGGTAACTCCAAGAGTGGAGTGTGTAATGTAAGCCTGATGAGGCATGTGTACCCCCATAAATTTCGTGGTAATCTTAAAACCACTTTGTAATTGCAATTTTGTGGTCAGCCAAAAACCACTTAGGAAGTGTAGGTTTGTGGTAAGCTAGAAACCACATGCGAGAGTAAAGTGGATAGGATTCTTGTAGGCATGGTTTAAGGTCGGCTGACAAAACCATGGGCATGTTTTAGGTTCAGTCGACAAAACCTTGGGCATGGTTTAGGATGAGCTAAGAAAACCCTGGGCATGGTTAAGAGTAAGCTGATAAAACCCAGAGCATGGTTATGGGTAATCCGAGAAAACCTGTGATGATGATGGAGGGGGATTTGCAGGTACATGTACAAGTATGCAATTATAATGGTTGACAAAACCATGTATGCGAAGGGCATCCTAGTAGACTAGCGGTTGTAGTGGTTGGGCACCCATGCATTCTGGAGGATGGTTTCTCCTTTATATGGACGTCGACATATTCTTTTGTCATGTTTGACCACAACTAGACTTTGCATATTGAGATTGAGGCAAGTAGTCATTAAGGGGGCGACTTGGAAATTTAATTCCTACTTGTGTCAGTTGTGACTCTTTCTATGTAAAGGAGTATGTTCATATTCCTTAGGATTTGTTAAGATTTAGATGTTTCCTAGATTGGTGTGTGGTTGAGATATTCTCTCAACCAATTGATTGTGTGTCCAAGACAATTTCCCTATCTTGAGACAATAACTTATGTATATATGTAATATTATTTGATCAATACAATTCAATGAGTGTGCATTATTCAATTTTAAGTATTTACCCATGGTATTTGAAATATAACAAAAGTGCATGACTTTTGGTGAAAAGACACTTGTAAATAATATAAATATGGGAATTCACCATTGTAAAAGCCATGAAGTTTTTCATGATGTAGTCTTATGACATTCTTACCATTCAAAAAAAAGAATTAATGCTCTTTTCATATTATTTTTTCCCTCTACATTATTCTTTTATGGACTTGTGACATATTCTATTGTGACAATATTTTTTCTCATTCCTCTCACAACCTGAATAACATGGGCTACAGGTCTCACTCCTTTTTATTTACACCATTTCCATTTCATAGAAAGAGAGAGAAAAGCAGCCTCACCTCCTAACTAAGTTTTCTACTGAAATGGTTTATGAGGTCATATCTTGTGTTATTGTGGTTTTATGAGTGATTGTTCCATTTGTTCTCTATTTTCTGCAATTTTATATTTTTCATGCACATGCAGTAAACAGTAACTTAATAATACCATAAATCTAAGAAAGAAATAACCCTCATAATATGGATTTTAAGTTCAATAATCTTTTACCAAATTTATTGTAATGACTTCCAAAAAAATATCCACAATAGTTTATAAATCATCATATCAATTTTATCACGCTAACACTTCTTTTAACAAAATTAATTATTATAAATTTTCAATTCCCTTTCCATTGGTTATGCCACATAATGCTCTCGAGGTGAATCACCCCTCTATCCTTGTGCATTTTCCATGCTTTGGGCCTCTTAATATGGTCAACAAGCCCTTATATGTTCTTCTAATGAAGAGCACTCCTTTTAAAATGTGCATTCTTGCTAAATGTACCATTAAATGTACAACATTCTACAAGGAAAGCAAAGGATTTCTTAGACTAAGGTTAAAATAAGTCCAACTCGCCATTTATTTTCATTATAAATAACATGTTTTCCATAAAGAAATGTTTATTAACATATTTGGCAAAAATAGTAACAAAAATCCTCATGGGGTGGAAAGCTCCTCTAGAACAACTAGTTTTTTTTCGCATGTGCAAAAGCAGGCTTGAAATGATTATTGACTTTCTTACAAATTTATAATAGCCCAATTATCCACCTCTAGGGTAGGACATCCTCCTATAAAACAAAAATCATACCCTGTAAAAAGCATTCTGATAGATGAGTTACTTATCCAAATATAGAAATATGCTTTGGAAAATGTGAAATATTACATTAATGGAGAAATATCTATAAAAATATAGAGTAAAATGCCCATAAAGTGATATGATGTGACATGCCCAATTTAAACTCAACCTTTAAGCTCACCTAAAAAGATCTAAACATCCTTCAACCATATAAAGGAAAAGTTAATCATATGGATATGCATCATAAATCAAATACAAATTGAACCATTAACATTCAAGATTCCAAAGCTCATATGTCATCATGCAATGGTGTTGAAAATATTGCCTTCAAAATTGCAAAAGTGTAACAGTTCACGAGATATAAGTTTACTGATTCTATTACTCTTTTTTACTACCTATCTTATAAAGTTATAAGTGTAACACTTCATGAAATATAAGTTTACTAATTCTATTACTATTTTTACTACTTTTTACTAGCGAACTTATAAAATTATAATTTAATTTTTCTTTCTAAAATTTGATTTTTTATCATATTTTCTTAAATAATTTATATAATTAGAATGTCATGTGTAAATTTATTTACACTTAAATATAAAATTTAAATACTAAATCATCCTAATTTTACTTAAAAGTATCACCCCATTATAATTAACAAATAAATATGAAATACTTAATTTATATATTAAATAAAAAAATTAAAAAAATTAATATATATATTCATTCTTTTTATTTCTGGCCAAAATCTTTTTTATTTCCCGCATAAACCTGGTTTATTAAAAAGAAAAGAGCCAAAAAAATAATAATGATAAAAAAACAAATAATAGTCCCTAGAAAGTAAGACTTTTCAAATTATGTCGGTCCCATGAGTAATATACACGTCATGTTACGCACATACATGTTTTTGAAGAACTCGATAGCAAGGCATGGGTTTCCTCAAGGATTTTAATCCAAGCAACATCCCTACATAACCCTCAATCTCCAAGCATGCCAATCTAGATGAGATCGAGATTTATAGCTTTTAACATTTTTTAAATCTTCAAATTTTTAATAATTTTATAATAATCTCTCTATAATTTTAACCATTTAAAAAAATAAAATAATTTTATTTTTAAAATAAATAATTTCATTTTAAAAATTTAAATAAATCAAATATAATAAACTATAAACCTTTATTATAATAATAATAAAAAATTAAATACATTTAATTCTGAAATCTTTTTATAATAAATTGCTTGGCAAGGTTTCCTTCTTTTCTTCACTTTACACAAAATTATTTTTAAATATATTCTTCACTCGTTGCAAAAGTCCTCACTGCATTTTATTTCCCCAAGACGAAACTCATTAAATTTAATCCAATACTCTCCTTTTAAAATATCAACTATGATGGTGATTCTTAATCACAGTCCTTACCCTATAACTATGACACATACCAAAAAATTAAAACACCTGGGTTGCTTCTACTGGGGTGAATTTTATTTATTTTCATGCGTTGGTATACATACAATGCTTATCCTTTACAATGCTTTTTGAAATCCGGAGAGAGGGGGCCAGCGGTTAAAGTAGGCATGCCTAATCGAATCATATATCCAGTTGGAATATAAAAAGTGAGAAGTTATAAGTTAAGAATCATGTAAGTCTGTAGAGTTTTATTTAATTAATAAATTCGCGATTTGATCGATTGTGACCTATCGATCACGACCTAGCGTGACATGCACGTTTGGATTGTGGGGTGCATTACCTTTCTGAGGATGGATGCATTATCTTCACATATGATGCCACGTAATTAGCGGTAGACATACCGTCTCGTTCTCCACATTTGAGTCTCTGTGCATTCACTTTCAACCGGGACAGCTCCTCGCCCTATCACCATCCATGGAGCGTAGACATACCGTCTCGTTCTCCACATTTTAGTCTCTATGGCATTCACTTTCAACCAGGACAGCTCCTCCCCCATTCACCATCAATGGCGCGCAGTGTTCGATTAAACCGACCTTCCTCCTCTGGTGGCCAGAGGAAAAATAGAACATCAAAGTTGTGCAAAAATGAAAAAGTCAGGAGTTGATCATTGCACGGGACGCACCAAAGTTGTGCAAAAATGAAAAAGTGAGGAGTTGATCATTGCACCAGAATCACCGCCCTGTATCATCAACTTGCCGATGAACGCGATTTCCAGGCGCTGTTAACATCCAAAGGCGATATTGTGTAGTGAAAAATGTTTATAAAATAAACCAGATATTATTATAGTATGTATAACCTTTCTTCAACTTCCAATTTGACCTATATAAACAAGGCACCAACTATATCATCTGTATACCTACCCATTAGTATTCATATTTAGACTGAGAATTGTGAGTATCACTTTGATCAAATTTCTGTTTGCGCGCACAGAATGTCTGAGGAGAAACAGCACCACCATCTGTTCCACCACCAAAAGGAAGATGGTGAGAGCGCAGATGTTCGTGATGAGGGGAATGTTAAGTCTGGTGAATATGAGAAGGCAGAAAAGGAGGAGAAGCATCATAAGCATATGGAGGAAACGGGTGGATTAGGCGCTGTGGCCACTGGAGCCTTTGGATTGGTAAGTAACATCTCTCTCTTTTTATTATTTTGAATAATATATCCTGTTATGTTCTATCAATAGAAAAGTGTAGTGAGTTCTGATAAATTGTTGTTGTTTGTCATGTGCAGCACGAGAAGCACGCAGCAAAGAAGGATCCAGAGCAGGCCCACAGGCACAAAATCGAGGAGGAGGTCGCAGCAGCAGGTGCAGTGGGAACAGGGGGTTACGCCTTCCACGAGCATCACGAGAAGAAGGAATCAAAAAAAGAAGAAAAGGAAGCAGAGGGCAAAAAACATCACCACCTCTTCTAGCTCTGCCTGTTACCTCTCATCATTATACATTTAAAATAATGTTCTGCCCTTTCCTTTCCTTTCCTTTGTTAGTTGGAATTGGTATGGTTTTGTTATTGTTATTGTTATGGCATTAAGAACAGTGTAAGGCAACTCATACCCCAGTCACTTCGTGTTCTATATTTTTTACTTTTCCTGTCATTTCCTATCAGACTCGTTCAGATCCGATCTAATCGCATCGTTTTGTACTGATATTATATCTATTTATATATAAATTGCATTGTGGATAATGATGGTTTTGTACTGATATTATATGTATTTATATATAAATTGTATTGTGTATAATGATGGTTGAAGATTTTTATATAGATTGTGTTATGAATAATTAATTGTTATTAGTGTTGCTACGGATATTAGACCACCATTAAGGAAGTCTTAAGCCCCAGATTGGTTAGATTTGTTAGGAGTATGGGAGGAATTTGGATATTTCTCAAAATTAAAGAGAAGTGTTATATTTGTATTAACCCTGTTATATTTTTAATATATTTAATTTTTAATAATTGTTATTAAGGCCGTGGGTTAATTTTTTGGTTAATTTTCTAACTATTATATTTTTAATCAATTTTGAATTTGGACTTTTCAATAATTGTATTTTTGTTCAATTTTGAGTTTTCAATATGAAATTATCTCTTTCTAAAAAAAATTTCCAGAGCTTTATTTTGACCATTTCATCATATGTAGAGGAGAAATTGTTTGTCATTTGTAAAGTTCCACATCATACCTTGTATGGTCACCGGTTAACTTTATATTTACCTAGGAAAAAATATCTTCCTTTTGGCTTATTGCACACGGAAAAACTTTTCAATGTGTTGTCTAGTGCCCTTACAAAATTTTTATAATGATGCCTAATGATTTTATCATATCAAAGGTGGAAACATATTTTCCTATTCAAAAACAAATTCTTCTCTCCCTATTGCGGTTATAAAACTTTTAATCATGCAACATATCACGAGTAGATTTTCAATGTGTGATATGTCACATCACATGTTTTTTTTTTCTTTTTTTCCAACTTTGAACTCTTCTCTTCTTCTTGTCCATTTCTTTCCCCTTTATACTTCCATCCCTTTTTATCTTCCTTACCTTCCTCCATCTCTTCCCATCTTCATCCTTCTTCTCATTTTCTTTCCTTGTCCTTCCTCTTCCCCTTATAACATCCTCAAAAAGTACGATAATGGAACATATCACATCCAAGCATTTTAAGGATGTGATGTGTCACATCCTCAAACTACTTCTCCATACAACATGTCCATTCCTCCATGTCCATTTTCTTTTTATTATGTCCCTAGACTCTTTCTCCAACGTGATATATCACATCCAATTTTTTTTGTGGATGAGATACATTGCATGCCAAAAAGTTTCTTCATGCAATAAATCATTCATTTGTCTAACCTTTTCCACCACGATGTTACTTTTCCTTTAGTCATGGCCTCACGTCATGTGTGCATTATAGTTTGTGGGTGAGATGTATTGGACCACACAATTCTGTGGTGTGATACATCACACAATTCACACTTTTCTCCATTGCAACCTCCAACCAAACCTTGTCACATTCCCTCTAAATTTGTTGCAACTTACACTATATCACATGAAGTTTATTTTCATGTTCTATAGGTAGTATCACATGAAGACAAATGTCATGCAATATACACAAAATTGCCTCTAATGCCTCCAAAACTCTTACAAACTCTTATATTTTTTTTCTAAGTGTTCTCCATAGTGGAAATGTGCTTCTTTAACACTCCCCTTGACTTCTTACAAAGAATCAAGAGAAATATAAATCCTTAAGCTTAAAATTGATCAAGTGTAATGGACTACTAGTAAGAGGCTAAGCTCATACCATTTTTTTCTCAAGAAGGTTGGCTATGCATCCAAGGATTTTGAGCATCAATAAATATAAGTGCACCCTTCTAAAACTAGTCTAGGATGCTAGGGATTCCAATATCCAAGAGCTCTGTCTTAAGTATTATATTTTATTAACAAGTCACTCTAATTAATATTACAATTTGACCCTCGAGCTTCAAAGGCTTTATAAGTCCTCTTATACCCAGCAATAATTAACCATTTATCATGGAAAAAGGCATGACCATCTAGTTACGTTTACATGTATTCTCAACTAAGTAATATGTGCCATCCAACATACCCATTTAAATTATGAAGGGCTTGGCAACAACCTCATAAATACATCCATATGAATTTAGAACATAAAATATCATTAGGTAAGCATACAACTTTCATAATATCTATCATGATGAGAAGGATTCTTGATTCCATTTAACCCATACAATGCTTCCCAAGATAAAATCTCAGTCTACAACAATTCATTTTATTCATAGGGATTGTAGGGAAAATGACCATTCTCATAATATAGCATCAATATAAAGTCTTTGTTATCCTTAGAAACATATTTATAATTAATACCCAATCACACCTTATCAATCCAATTAACAGCAATCGATCCTAGAAATAATACTTTAGGCCAAACTATGAGCCACATACTCAAAATAAGTGATTGTATTTCCTCATATTTCAGACATAGAATCCCAAATATGTAGGAATAGATGTATATACCCATAAAGGAATATAATTATGGGTTCATTTAGATCTTTTGTTGAGATTGGTCTAATTAACCAAGATCTAAAGACCCTAAAAACTTCTCCTTTGAATTCATGTATTTTACTACTTCAACAAATTCCTATATAGAGTTGTAACCTTCATGCTACAACTCATAAATACCACCCCTAGGCCTACCCATTCTAAGATTAAAATAAAAAAGTATTTTATTCATGGGTTCAAATCATGATCTTCGCTATCTAATTGATCCATTTTAGATCCATTACACATCTAATTTTCATAGTTTTTGAATAGAAAGAAAGGCAAGCTATCACTACCATCTAAGATGAACATACTATGGGGTTATAGGAATGGAATTCAAGAATACAATAAACCAATAAATGTAGATAACAAATTCATGTGCACAAGTTCCGTATTTAAGTCAGTTCAAGTCTAATAACACGATTGTTCTTTAGGGTAAAGTCACTTGAAAGCTATAACTTAAAAATTCCTAAGGGTTGCTACATTTAAGGGTAAATCATATCAAATTTTAAGCATAACATCCATAAATAGGGGCTTACAAAGGGATCTTCCTGATATGGACAGCATGCACAAAAAACATCACTAAGATCCTAAGAACGAAAACAAATTTCCATTGCTTTTGTAGAAACATAATTGCAAATGACTTACATGCATTTTATTTCTCATACATTTCAACACAATCACATCTTAATACATCCAATTTCATATATAATTTCTTAAATTAAATGGAATTTTAAAAAGGTTGAACAAGTCAAGAAAACTAATCCAAACATGGGAAACTTCCGAACAAATTGGTTAAGGATGAGAACCTTTCCACCTGACTATAGGCTCAATTTCACTCGTTCTTTCTACAACTAGCCACCCCTTATCGAGACCCTAATAATGAATAGGGTGAATTCAATAGCACTCAAACACTTATGATCAAATGGAAAACCATCTCATAGGTATAAGTTCAACAAGGGTTCCTTCCTCACTAAGTCTAGGGTCTCTACAACCTCTAGGTGTTGTGTTGATAGCTTCCAGAGCACTAGAGTGAGTCCCTTCACTATGATATAGTTTCTAAGCTACTCCCCTCCCTCATGCTTCTTCTGGGTGTCTAGCTTTGCAACAAAATTATAAACTCCTCATGCAACAACTTCAATGACTTCCTTATGCAAATTTAGGGCCTTTATTTGGGGCTTAATAACTTGGTTTCACGAGAAATTGTTAGCTCACAAAAAGGATGGTTTTTTCTTTCTATGCACACACTCATTCTATTTTTCCCACTCATGCACCGTTATCTCTCTTTCTATTGAAAGGGTGATCTCTTTCATCCATACACATGACCTTCCATTTCATGGGCACAATTACCAACGTGATTTTCCCCAAGTAAAGGTTGAAGCTACTAGAGGGGTGATTTTACCCACTCAATATTTTTTAAAGAACTCAACCCATTATCCCATAATTTTGAAAGGTAGCCCTTCCACCTAAATGATTGGTTTTTCAAGTTAGTTAAGGGAAATGAAGGATAACTCTCACAATTTTATTAGGGTAGCAAAAAATTTGGCAATGGTCGCTATGGTTCCTAAGGTTAGCCCCTTTTTATTCCCATCACTATTTCTCACTCATGGTATCATGGTCCCTATAAGCACTCCTATATAAGTTAGTTGCTGGAATTTTCTTATTAGTTGATGGATAGTAATGTTTATAGTATTAATATTTCTAGATCATCTCAACATTATAATTAAATATTCATGTTGATAATAAAAAAAATAATGGCATAATTCATTAAAATTTATTATGGTGGTTAAGATTGGGGATGTTACAATCCCCTTTGCATTGGAATAACACCATTCTCAATGGTTTCTTCTTTATTGTAGCAACATGCTATCACTACAAGGAAAATACCCTTTAGCCGAGGTTTTTGCGGAAGACCCTATAAAAATATCCCAAAAATCCGTTTGTAGTGGAGGTCACTAGCAGAGTTGGGTGGACGGATGTTTTAGCGGTTTTTTTTTAATGGTGTGTCTATAATACACTAATGCACAGGTGCATTATGCAATTATATGCACCCGTACTTAATAGTATATGGTGCATCATGACAAAGTTAATCTTTTATAAAATTGAAAACATAACAATGCGCTAAGTACACAATGCACACGGGTGCGTATAATACTTGATAGCACTAGAAAAGGGTTAAATTTAAAAAAAATGTCAATCGTAAAATTCATTTTGCCCAATCTGGTACTATATTCTAACAAAGCCCCAGTGTTAAACTCGTATATGAACACCTCGGTGCATAAAAAATATGACACATTGTTGTGGGGTTTCTAACATAAAGATAGTGGTGCGCTTATAATACTATACACACCAGTGTCATTCATTAAATTGAATGCCTCAGTGCTTAACAGATAGTGGTGCATTGTTGTAGGTTTTTTTTATTATAAAATATAAAAACAATAGTGTGCTACCTATATCAGGTGCACTTATGTGTATACTACTCGATAGCACTGGACAAAGGTTAAATTTAAAAAATGTTGGATGTAAAATTCATTTTCACCATTTCGGTGTTATACTCCCATGAAGCACTAGTGTTATTCCTGTATTGAAATGCCCCAGTGCGTAAAGAACAAGGTTCACCACTATAGGGTTTTAAATTAAAAAAATAGAAATGCGCTAGGTGAAACCGAAGCACCAGCAAATATACTAATTGATAACACTAGACAAAGGTTAAATTTAAAAAATGTCTATCGTAAAATTCATTTTCATCATCTTGGTGTTATACTCCCACAAAGCACTGGTGTAATTCTTGTATCAAAATTCCCTAATGCATAAAGAACAAGGTGCACTGCTATAGGGCTTTTAATTTAAAAAATAGTGGTGTGCTTAGGAAATCGTACGCACCAGTGCGATTACTCAAGCACATCGAAACAAGGTTAAATAAAAAAAATGTATGAGTTAAAATTCATTTGTTGAATTCAGGCTTCTGTGATCCATATCAAGTTATGAGAATATTTTCCAGCCTAATTCACATTATGTTCCCTATTTAACATGCAGTCATGATCTAATTCTTGAACTTCTCCTGACGATGAACCACACTCGTTGGTTCGAAATGCGTCACAAATATATCATAATGTGATTTACGCCGAAACATATTCTCATAACTTGATAAAATTCATTTTTACCATTTCCAGTGTTGTTGATCTCTCAAGCATCAGTGCTACTCCTGCCTCTGTGAAGTTCATTGTCGCCTGTGCTTCCATTGTTTTCCATTCTTTCATCTATTGTTCACATCGTGGCTTTCAAATTTTCTCAAATGGTGGTAAAATTTGTTTTCTTCATTTACATGGCAACCATGCCTCGCCGATGAAAAAATGTCTAGGTAATGTCTATGCTTCTCTCTAATTTAAATTCTTAGCAGAGTAGAATTGAAAATTAGGTAAAAAAACCCTTTATTTAAAAAAAAAATCGGTGTGTTCGACAAGTTAGTCTCGCATTAGTTGCAATGCAGCCTGTAAATTTACAAGGTGCACCGCAAATCGTTGCATTCGGTTAACGCATCATAGTTTTGTCGGTGAGTTTGGTAAACTAAAACACATGACAAAAAGTTATAATTTTTAAGGCAGTGCGTCTGGTAAAAGGTACTTCCCATTGTGTTTATTTTTACCAAATGCACTACTTGCATAATATTAAAAAATTATAGCTTGGTGCGTTTTTTAACTTGAACATTTTGTTTCGGTGCAAAAAAGTTATCGATGCCCACCAGTGCGACATGTTATGTTGACGCACCATGTTGAAAAATAAAAATAACCAATGTGTTTGTATGTATGTGTACCGAAACTAGTGCATCAAGTCGATTTACGCACTGCCGACGATTCTTTCTTGTTTTTGTGGTGTACTATATTTGGTGCATTCTTTTTTTTTTGGCACACCAAGGATGATTTATTTTTATTTTTAATTGAAAGTTATATGTCCATATTTATATACATATTTTTCATTTAATAAAAAAAATAAGTTTTAAGTATGAGGGTTATGTATTTTATATGTCAATCATGTAGAGACATCAACAAAGGGAGGAGCAACAATAATAGGAGAGAAGGGTGGACAAATAAAATATGGTCCGATCATGGGAGGCACAAGAGAGGGAGAGATATTTATACCCTCGCCCCATTACCACATTGATCCAAGGCCTCTTAAGGAATGTAGGCCTCCTTATTATTATGAGGAGGCTACATCCCTACCAGGGGCACTCTGGGTTGTGGGAATAGCTTATCCATCGGTGCTATTTCCACCAACATGCTTTCCATGTCGGTCTTGATCAATGGTATCAACCCACTAAGGAGGACATTTATTTTATCACTGGCTTATCCAGGAGAGGGGAGTATTTTCCCCAGGTCCCTAATGTCCCAAATGGTGTTGCAGCAAAGAGTCAGCTTGCCTACTCTCAGAGATATGTTGGTGATCATGTAGTGTATCCAATAGATTTTCAAGTGTCTGGTGGACAGCTACAAATCGCTTCTTTTGGTGTAGAGGAGGTTCGGTGCCTCTCACTATTAGTGGGTACTATTGCACATTATACTAGTGATGGGAAACACATTAGTTGCCCTCTTTTATTTTATGTCAATTCTTTGGTGTAGAGGCCATGATGCATGAGATGGTCTACCATTTTTTTGCAGTAGTTTTGTATGGCTTTAGATAGATGTCATCTTATGATACATGGGAGGTCGAACTTCTCTTTTTCTTCAAAGATTTTTTGTTTATTTTTTGAGAGTTTCCTGAAGATGAGGTCTACTTTTAAACATTGCCCTCCTAGGCCAATGACTAAGGTGTGGGTCTACATGTGGGGCAAGATGATGCCCAAGAGGGACCGGCCAGAGTATCCAACCATGATTCCTGCTGAGGCATTGGGGATATTAGCCAGAGAGGTTGACAACATGTTTGTCTTGATGTCGTGTCCTTATGCAAGGATGGATTGGCGACAATTTTCCAACATACTCTTCACATCGGATTAACATGTAGATGATAAAGGTAATATTAGTGTTTTCTTTATATTAATATAGTTTCATTTTATTGTATTAATTAATTAGAATACAATTTATTCTAACACATGATTTATTAAATTGTTTAATGAAATTGTCTAACTATTGTTATGTACTATATATTTTGTAGATACTGTCACATTCTTTGGCGACATGCCTCCTCCCCCATTGGATGCAGATGCAGAGATGGTTGAGGTCGTGGTGGGTGAGGAAGATCCTCAGATGCAGATGGGTGTGGGCATGCGACCACGTAGGGCTACCGTCAAATTTAGGATGGATTACTGCGACCAACTCTCTAGACCTTTGGTTGAGGAGGGATTCTGTCTTGTGACAACTTGAGACATCAGGGCAGATCGTGGGCTCCACAAGCTCTTGAGGGATTTTTTGCATGATATGATGAGTCTTAAGCATCATATCGCCAAAGCTATTAGGTTACTAGCAGAGAGGAGGGATGGGCATGCAGTAGATACACATGAGTCTTCATCCAATACTACCCCATCAAATCATGATGATCAGGGTGGTGATCCTTCCGCTGATCAAGGTGGTGATCCTTCTGTTGATCCTCCAGATACATAGTCTTCACCTAGACATACTACCCCATCGGATCATGATTAGGGTGCAGGTGGTCCTTCTGGTAGTGCTCCACCTCCTCATCATTCACCTCATGATCACCCACTTCCTCTTGTTTCTCCTCAGAGAGAAGACCGTCCACCTTCTCCTCCACATCATAGTTCGATTGTTGAGGTAGTTGACCATCCATTGTCTTCTACTATAGACCAGGCTACCACTACTACTGTTGTATCAAATATTTGACTTGTTTGTGTATATATATATATAATATAATATATATATAATATATATATATATATTATATAATATATAAATTATATATATATATATATATATATATAATATATATATATATAGATATAGATATATTGTTGATTTTGATGTACTTAATTTATATGTTGGTGTTGATGTGTTTATTTTTAGGTCATGTTAGATATGTTCATTTAATGTGCTTGCAATAGATGTGTATGCGATAATTGACATGAGATGTATATTTGAGGATGCGTGTGGTGATGATGTTAGATTACAATGCTTTTGTTCTGTTTGATGTGATCATGATGATGGTGCCATGTTAGATTATTAGATTTGTGTGCTAGCTAATAACATTTATATGTGCTAGAGGTGTATATAATTAGATGTTGTTAGCGAATTTGAATGTGTATTTTAGATGTTGTTTATGTTTGTTAGATGGTTATCATCATAATGTTTATTTTTATGAAATCATATTTATTATAGATTATATATTGGTGAACTTATACCAAAATTTTATATATGAAATTACATGCAAAACGACTTACTTTAAAAAAAAATGCAAAGATATTTGTATAAATTACAAAGTTTAATATGGTTGAAACTGTAATTGTTTATAAAATTCTATACTGGTTTATAAAATTCAATCTATTGCTAAATTTCAAAAACTCAAGTCAGAGTTTTTTATAATTAATTTAGATTTAATATAACTTAAAATTTATATTTTAATCAATTTTAATTTATCGCCAAAGTTATGAGAGTTTCAAGCAATTTAAATTTAATATTTATAGCAAATCATACCAATTTAAATTAGAAATTTCTCTTTCTAAGGACAAGGAAGAAATCTAAAATAAGGCTTGTGAAGTTACTTGTAGTTTGGGATTTTCTCTATTGGAAGTTCTCCCTTAAAGATGCTAAGTGAACTTTTTTCTAGTAATAGAGCTATAACATTTTGGTGTTATATTGGTTTTCTATTTGCATTTTTGGTTCAAATTTATCTTTTTTTAATGATAAATGTGAATTAAATAATACAAAAGTCACACTATATTAGATTTAACCTTTTAACAAATAATACATTTGATTATTTCTTAATGAAGAACTCAAGATTTTTTTTTTTTTCCACATACTTATCATGAGCGTCACTAAAATTCATGTTTCCACATTTCTCCTAGCTAATATATCTTATGCCTAGCAATAATTAATCATTTATCATGGAAAAGGCATGACCATCTAGTTATGTTTACATGTATTCTCAACTAAGTAATATGTACCATCCAACATACCCATTTAAATTATGAAGGGCTTGGCAACAACCTCATAAATACATCCATATGAATTTTGAACATAAAATATCATTAGGCAAGCATACAACTTTTATAACATCTATCATGATGAGAAGGATTCCCACTGCCATTTAACCCATACAATGCTTCCCAAGATAAAATCTCAGTCTACAAGAATTCATTTTATTCATAGGGATTATAGGGAAAATGACATTCTCATAATATAACATAAATAGCAAGTCTTTGTTATCCTTAGAAACATATTTATAATTAATACCCAATCACACCTTATCAATCCAATTAACTACAATTGATCCTAGAAATAATACTTTAGGCCAACCTATGAGCCTCGTACTCAAAATAAGTGTTTGTATTTCCTCAATATTTCAGACATAGAATCCCAAATCTGTAGGACTAGATGTATATACTCGTGAAGGAATATAATTATGAGTCCATTTAGATATTTTGTGGAGATTGAGATAATTAACCAAGATCTAAAAACCCTAGAAACTTCTCCTTCAAATACACATATTTTACTACTTCCACCAATTCCTATATAGAGTTGTAACCTTCATGTTACAACTCATATGTAATACCACCCCTAGGTCTACCCCTTCTAAGATTACAATCACAAAGTATTTTATTCATGGGTTCAAATCATGATCTTAGTCATCTAATTGATCCATTCTAGATCCATTACACATCTAATTTTCATAGTTTTTGAATAGAAAGAAAGGCAAGGTATCACTGCCATCTAAGATGAACATACTATGGGGCTATAGGCATGGAATTCAAGAATACAATAAACCAATAAATGTAGATAACAAATTCACATGCACAAGTTCCCTTTTTAAGTAAGTTCAAGTCTAATAACACGGTTGTTCTTTAGAGTGAAGTTACTTGACAACTATAGCTTGAAAATTCCGAAGGGTTGCTACACCTAAGGATAAATCATATCAAATTTTAAGCATAAGATCCATAAATAGGGGCTTACAAAGGGATCTACATGAAAATTAAGGTCATGGACAACATGCACAGAAAACACCACGAAGATCCTAAGAACGAAAACAAATTTCCATTTCTTTTGTAGAAACATAATTCCATATGACTTACATGCATTTTCTTTATCATACATTTCAACAGAATCACATCTTAATACATCTAATTGCATATATAATTTCTTAAATTAAATGTAATTTTAAAAAGGTTGAACAAGTCAAGAAAAATAATCTAAACATGGGAAGCTTCCGAACAAATTTGTTAACGATGAGAACTTTTCCACCTAATTGTAGGCTCAATTGCATTGATTCTTTCTACAACTAGCCAACCCCTAGCCAGACCCTAATAGTGTCTAGGGTGAATTCAGTAGCACTCAAACACTTATGGTCAAATGGAAAACCATCTCATAGGTATGAGTTCAACAGGGGTTCCTTCCTACTAAGTGTAGGGTATCTAAAACCTCTAGGTGTTATGTTGATAGCTTGCATAGCACTAGAGCGAGTCCCTTCACTATGATATAAAAAGAAATAAAGAAAGAAAGAAAATATTTTAACTTCCACGAGGCTAAAGATAGCCTATGGGACAGATTGCTTCTTCATCTGCTTGATGTATTCGGCCCTTTTTCTGTGAATCTTCAAAATAAATGTTCTTGGCTTCTCGACAAACCCCTCACTAAATAGATTATCCCAAGAGCTAGCTACCAGCATATCTACATAACTTTCCCTTTTGTCTTTGAAGGCCTCACATTCTAAAATGAAATGTTTTTCTGTTTCCACTTTTCCGGAAGAACAAAAAATGCATACTTTTTCCTCCCACACTTCCTTTGGCCTTTTCCAATGCCCTATCTCACAATGGAGTTGATGAGAATTAGTCCTTATTGAGAAATAATCATTTTGGATCTCCAAGAGATATTTGCCTCTATGTATGCTTTTGGTTGATGACTATGAGTGGGATTAAACACTTCAATATAGTAATTTTTTTGTCTTCCTAGCTCCTTATCCCAAGTACGCTTGTGGAAATTTTCCATAACAAAAGCTTTTATCTCTTTATTGTTTATGGGACACGCGTTCAAGAAAATACCCCATTTACTAAACCATTTGTTATTTTGTTGCATCCAATTTTTTTTGCTCTTGCACAATATATCATTAATGACAACCTTAGGCCATCTACCCTCTTCCATTTTCTCAATTTTTTATAAATACCTTATGACTCGCACCATAGCAATTGCTTCAATAGGAGCAGTCCGTGTTTCACTTAACAAGATATCATAAGGAACTGTACTTTTAATCTTAAATTTATTTTTAATCAAACACTTCTGAATTTTCTCAATTTGTCTCCACTGCATGTCAGATGTACTGTTGGCCATAGTTCACAACCATACAAAATCACCAGAATCACTAGAAGCCTAAAAATAGTTTGAGTGGTTTTCCAGTCCCATAACTCTACCTCTCTACACCTATTTTGAAAAGCATAAAATGCTTTCCAACCCCCCAAAGTTATTTTCTTTATACAACCATTCCAACTTAGATTTTTGTTGAAGTCAATTTCGAGGTATTTGTAATCCACAACTTCTTCCAGAATTTTTCCTTCAAATTAGAACTTACATTGCTTATGTTTTATTTTCTTAGAGAAGACTACTACTTTCATTTTTCTAATATTGACTTGCATCCCCACACTTCTACAAAAATTCTCAAGGGATAGTAAGTGCTCTTGCAAACCAAGTGTAAATTTAGCAATCAGAATAATGTCATCTACATACAAAAGAAGCCTTATAACAAACTTTCCCAAATAGATACCATCACCCCCTTGCAAATTTAACCACTCCTCAAGCTTGTCGATATATAAACCAAAAAGGGTAGGAGACAGTGGGCAACCTTGCTTGACCCCGATATTGCTTGTAAAACTTTCAGAAATGCCTCTTGAAGTTCTATTTTTGACTTTCACCTCATCATATAGCCTATGCACCACTACTCTCAAATTTTTAGGAACCCCAAGTTCCTCCATTCCATGCCAAAGCTTATCCCTAGGAACTGAGTCAAATGCTTTTCTGAAGTCAACAAAGCAACAAAAGACTTCTTCCTTTTTCTCCCAAACTTTTTCAATGATGTGCCTTAAAGTTATACAATGATCAATTGTGGGATGTTTAGGTCTAAAACCTGTGTGTCCTTTAGCACGCTTATCTCTTTCTTCTACCCACTTGCTAATTTTGTTTTCCAACATGCTTCCAAATAGCTTTGCAAACAAAGGGTTTATCATGATGGTCCTATAATTGGACGGATTATTGACGTCATCGCTCTTGAAAAGAGGTATTGACGAACTAGTTGTCCAATGTGTGGGGAGCCCTTGTTGTATGATGTTGTTGAATGTTTTTGCAATGTGAGATGCAAGAATCTTTGAGCCCCACTTTATATATTCTGCTTGGAGTTCAACTAAGTCTTTTGCTTTTCCAACAGCCAACTTCTTGATACCCATCTCTACCTCTTGTACAGTGAAGAGATCAGTACCAGTGTTGACCAAGGGGGGAGGGTCAACTTTGGGAACCTGCTCATAGAGTTCTCTTGCATAGTCAAACCATTTAGAATTTGAAATATTTTCCAATTTGTATCTTTTTCAGTTGGAGCTCCTTCCAAAATAATTTGGGATTATTTTTCCCAAGGAAGATTAGCTCTTCCCTCCTTGAAACCATGAAATCGGCCTTTTTCTTGCTTAATAGTTGCTTGTAAGCTTTGAGATTTATGTTATCCTTGTTTGACTCTTTCCACATTCTCCTTGCCTTTTTGCATTCCTCGTCAAACCAAGCATTAACCGGAAAGCAATTTGTTTTAGACTTCTTAATCTTTTCTCTTTTTCACTTTGCAAGTGCGCATTCAATTAAATGTGTTAATTCATGACAATGAAGGATGTGAATTGTAATTTTCGCTTTCTCGAAGAGCCTCTCTAGCATTATTTTGATGGTATTACAATTTTCTGGGGTCAAAAGAATTCTTCCCTATGGGAGATTTTGTTGGACATGTTGAATTTTTTACTCTAATTGTTTCTTTCCAATTTAAGAGAAACATAAATACGTTGGTTTGTGGTCTGATTTCAAGTCCCACAGTTGATCTTCAATCAAAACTTCCTCCATTTTCTCACACAAACCATGCGAGAAAATTACATAATCTACCACACTTGCCCCATTGTAAGTATTGCAAGTGAAATTGTCGGACTTTTCCCATTTATTTAAGCCATTACAAATGACTAAATCAAAGGCCCCACATAGAGTAAGCAATTGTTCACCAAATTGATTGCAGCCCTTGTCCTCTAATATTATTTCCCACTGATGATTACTTTCTTCTGTAAGCCAAATAGGGTCACAATCATCTTTACAACAAAGAATGCTAGTTTGCTCACTTGCAGTCCTAGCATTGAATCACCCACTATAAGGACTTCACCTAGCTGCAAATATGTTGCAATATCCGCTTTTAAGGCTGAAAATGGATCTTTGTGGTCCAACCCTCTACCTTTGTAGATTTTTGAAACCTGCGGCACAAAATAACATGCTACAATTATGATGTGGTTTCCATTTTCTGATATTTTAAACCAAATGATTTGGTTATTTGATTCTTCTTTTTCTAACTGAATGAGACGACCTTCTTTCTCCCTTACTAAAACCATGATACCCCGTGCCCTTTGCCATTCCCTGCTGCCTTATTCCACACTACCATCTTCCAGTATCCTTCAAACAGAGGTGCCTTGCACCCTTCATGCTCATGTGTTTCTATGAGGAAAATTATGTCTCTATCTTCCGCAATATGCCCTAACCTAGGTCCTCGTCTCCATGGGTAACCTCTGCAGTTCCAACAAAATAATCTTAAGGAAACCTGGGTATGACTTGATTGCTATTTATCTTGACATGCAAGACTCACATTTGAGTCTTTGTCCCTGCTTTCCCATACTGACCTTACTTTCTGATTTGTTGTTGAAGAGTTTGTTACCTCTTCTTTATTTCCATCTTGTTTCTCTGTTTTGGAAGGAGGTCCAAATCACACTATCACAGATTTGCCTTTATAAATCCATGCTCTCTTGCCTTCATCTCCTGCTGACCTAAACTTTAAAATGTCCTCCCTACTTTCCTCGTGTTGTTTTACAATTAAATCTTCTCATAAGAAAAAAAGAGAACCCCTTAAGAGATGTTTCTTGCTTAGAATGATATATTATCATGCAAGCTAGGCATACTGACTTTTATGGGCCTGGTTCTCTCCCCGTTAAACTTACCCACCCTCCATGCTTGGCGTATTTTTCCTTGCCATAGCAACTTGTCTTTCAAGAAGTCTCTTGCAAGGTCAAGAGTACATTCATTTTTCCCATAGTCTTTCACCCCTTTAATAATTATGTTTGTTTCCCTATTTGGTCTTTCCTTGCCTTCACTATCTTGCATGTTGTCAACTTGAATATTTGTTTATCCTTCCTTATTAGCAGAATTGCTAATAACTTGATCCCAAGTTTTGGAAAATTTGGTGGAATATCCTTTCATTTCTTCCCTTGCGTTCTATTCATGATTGTTTATTTGGGCAATCATTTTCCCTTTATCCTGGGATGATTTCACATTCACTACCTCTGTACTTTCCACTACAGATTTATTTATGTTTTGCACATCCACCTTCATGTGTTTCCATTCTGTCTTCCCTATTAGGAGAGATTCCTGTAGCAATGCCACTTGTTCTTTTAAAACCTTATTGCTTTATGCTAAAGCCTTGTTCTCAGCTGTTATTATATGATTTTATGATCTCTTTCCCGTCCTTTAGCTTCTAAATCTTGTATCCTTTGTTTTTCACTTAACAATTCTTTCACATAAAGATCAGATGACCAGGTGAGAGGTGTGGATGTGGGACTATATAAGGCAGAATCATCAATGAATTTTCCTCTGGACTTCTTGTTTCCATGTGCTTGTAGAGGATACTTGTTTGAGTGCTTTTTGCAAAGGGTTGGAATACTTTTCTTTTCAGACCGTTTCTTTCTTGTTTGCTCCCATTTTAGATGGGTTATTCTTCATTTTAAAATTCCCCAATATTTTTTAGCATTGACCCATACTCACTTCCCAGCTTTGCAGATGAGGTAATTTTCACTTTTCCTAAATCATTTGTCTCCACATGTTCTGAAATTTCTTGTTCCTTTGTCATGTTTGAATGCATTTGTTGCTCCTGAGCTACTCCTCTCCCTCATGCTTCTTCTGGGTGTTGAGATTTGTAACAAAATTGTAAACCCCTCATGCAACAACTTCAATGACTCCCTTATGAAAATTTAGGGCCTTGATTTGGGGCTTACTAACTTGGTTTCACAAGAAATGGTTAGCTCACAAAAAGGATGGTTTATGCTTTGCATGCACACACTCATTATATTTTTCCCACTCATGCACCGTTATCTCTCTTTCTATTGAAATGGTGATCTCTTTCATCCATACACATGACATTCCATTTCATGGGCACAATTCCCAAGGTGCCTTTCTCCCAAGTAAAGGTTGAAGCTACTAGAGGGGATGATTTTACCCACCCAATCTTTTTTAAAGTACTGAACCCCTTCTCCCATAATTTTGATTGGTTTGTCAAGTTAGTCAAGGGAAATGAAGGATAACTCTCATAGTTTTATTAGGGTAACAAAATATTTGGCAATGGTCACTATCGTTCCTTAGGTTAGCCCCTTTCTATCCCCATCACTATTTATCACTCATGGTATCATGGTCCCTATAAGTGCTCCTATCTAAGTTAGTTGCTGGAATTTTCTTATTAGTTGATGGATAGTAATGTTTACAGTATTAATATTTCTTTATCATCTCAACACTATAATTAAATATTCATGTTGATAATAATAATAAAAAAATTAGCATAATTCATTAAAATTTATTATGGGGGTTAAGATTGGGGATGTTACAATCCCCTTTGCATTGGAATAACACCATTCTCAATGGTTTCTTCTTTATTGTAGCAACATGCTATCACTACAAGGAAAAGACCCTTTAGCAGAGGTTTTTGCGGAAGACGCTATAAAAATAGCCCAAAAATCCATTTGTAGTGGAGGTCACTAGCAGAGTTGGGTGGGCGGATGTTTTAGTGGATTTTTTTTAATGGTGTGTCTATAATACACTAATGCACATGAACATTATGCAATTATATGCACCCATGCTTAATAGCATATGGTGCACCATGACAGAGTTAATTTCTTAAAAAAATAAAAACATAACAGTGCGATAAGTACACAATGCACACTGGTGCGTATATTACTTGATAGCATCGGAAAAGGGTTAAATTTAAAAAAATGTCAATCGTAAAATTCATTTTGCCCAATATGATACTATTCTCTAACAAAGCCCCAGTATTAAACCCATATATGAATACCTCTGTGCATAAACAATATGACACACCGTTGTGGGGTTTTTAACTTAAAAATAGTGGTGTGCTTATAATACTATACACACAGGAGTCATTCGTTAAACTGAATGCCTCGATGCTTAATAGAAAGTGCTGCATTGTTTTATGGGTTTTTTTATAAAATATAAAAACAATAGTGTGCTACCTATATAAGGTGCACTAATGCGTATATTACTCGATAGCACTGGACAAAAGTTAAATTTAAAAAATGTTGGACGTAATATTCATCTTCACCATTTTGGTGTTATACTCCCACGAAGCATTGGTATTATTCTTGTATTGAAATGCCCTAGTGCGTAAAGAACAAGGTGCACTGTTATAGGGTTTTAAATTTGAAAAATAGTAATGCGCGAGGTGAAACTGAAGAACCAACGAATATACTAATTGATAACACTAGTCAAGGTTAAATTTAAAAAATGTCGATCATAAAATTCAGTTTCATCATTTTGGTGTTATACTCCCACAAAGCACTGGTGTTATTCTTGTATCAAAATTCCCTAATGCATAAAGAACAAGGTGCACCGCTATAGGGTTTTTAATTTAAAAAATAGTGATGCGCTTAGGAAATCGTACTCACCAATGCAGTTACTCGAGCACATCCAAATAGGGTTAAATAAAAAAAATGTGCCAAACAAAAAATTCATTTTTACCATCTTTAGTGTTGTCGATCCCTCAAGCATCGGCACTACTCTTGCCTTTGTGAAGTTCAATGTTTTTTGTGCTTCCCTTGCTTTCCATTCTTTCATCATTTGTTCACATCGTGGCTTTCGAATTTTCTCAAATGGTGGTCAAATTCGTTTTCTTCATTTATGTGGCAATCAGGCCTCCCCGTTGAAAAAATGTCTAGGAAATGTATATGTTTCTCTCTAATTTAATTTTTTCAGCAAAGTAGAATTGAAAATTAGGTTAGAAAATCCATTATTTTTTTTTTAAATTCCAGTGCAGTGTGTTCAACAGGTTAGGCTCACATTGGTTACGATGCAGCTTGTAAATTTACAAGGTGCACTGCAAATCATTGCATTCGGTTAACACACCATAGTTTTGTTGGTGTGTTTGGTAAATTGAAACACACAAGGAAAAGTTATAATTTTTAAGGTGGTGTGTTTGGTAAAAGTTACTTCCCATTGTGTTTATTTTTACCAAACACAATAATTGCATAATATTAAAAAGTTATAGCTTGGTGCATTTGTTAACTTGAACATTTTGTTATCAATGCACATTGGTGCAACATGTTATGTTGATGTACCACGTTGAAAAATAAAAATAACCAATGTGTTTGTATGTATGTGTACTGAAACTAGTGCATCAAGTCAATGTATGCATTGTGGGCGATGCTTTCGTGTTTTTTTTACGTACTGTATTTGGTGCATTCTTTTTTTTTTTTTGGAGCACCAAGGATAATTTATTTTTATTTCTAATTGAAATTTATATGTCCATATTTATAAACACATTTTTCATTTAATAAAAAAATTATGTTTATGTATAAGGGTTATGTATTTTATGTGTCAATCATCTAGAGATATCAACAAAGGGAGGAGCAACAACAATAGGAGAAAAGGGTGGACCAATACAATATGGTCCAACAATGGGAGGCACAAGAGAGGGAGAGATATTTATACCCTCGCCCTATTACCACATTGATCCAAGGCCTCTTGAGGAATGTAGGCCTCCTTAATTACTATGAGGAGGCTACATCCCTACCAGGGGCACTCTAGGTTGTTGGAACAACTGATCCATCAATGGTATTTCCACCAACATGCTTTCCATTTCAATCTTGATCAGTGGTATCAACCCACTGACGAGGAAATTTATTTTATCACTGGCTTATCCAGGAGAATAGAGTATTTTCCCCAGTTTTGTGATGTCCCACATGGTGTTGCAACAAAGAGTCAGCCTGCCTACTCTCAGAGATATGTTGGGGATCCTATAGTGTATCCAACAGATTTTCAAGTGTCTGGTGGACAGCTATGGATCTCTTCTTTTGGTGTAGAGGAGGTTAGGTGCTTCTCACTATTAATGAGTACCATTGCACACTATACTAGTGATGGGAAACACATTAGTTTCCCTCTTTTATTTTGTGTCGATTCTTTAGTGTAGAGGCCATAATGTATCAGATGGTCTACCTTTTTTTGTAGTAGTTTTGTATGCCTTTAAATAGATGTCATGTTATGATACATGGGAGGTCGAACTTCCATTTTTCTTCAAAGCTTTTTTGTTTATTTTTTGAGAGATTTCCGAATATGAGGCCTACTTTTAAACATGACCCTCCTAGGCTGATGACTAAGGTGCAGATGCACATTTGGGGCAAGATGATGCCCAAGAGGGACCAACCAGAGTATCCGACCAGGATTCCCACCGAGGCATTGGGGTTACTGGCCATTGAGGTTGACCACATGTTTGTCTTGATTTCGTGTCTTTATGTAAGGATGGATTGGCGACAATGTCCAAACAACGTCTTCAAACTGGATTAGCATGTAGATGATAAAGGTAATATTAGTGTTTTCTTTATATTAATCTAGTTTCATTTTATTGTCTTAATTAATTAGAATACAATTTATTCTAGCACGTTCTTTAACATGTTTTATTAAATTGTTTAATGAATTTTTCTAATTATTGTTATGTACTATATATTTTGTAGATATTGGCACATTCTTTGGGAACATGCTTCCTCCACCACTGAATGCAGATGCATAGATGGCTAAGGTGATGGCGGGTAAGGTAGATCCTCAAATGCAGATGGGTGTGGGCATGCGACCACATAGGGCTACTGTCAACTTTAGGATGGAGTATTGCGACCAAATCTCTAGACCTTTGGTTTAGAAGGGAGTCTTTCCTGTGACAACTCGAGAAATCAGGGCAGATCCTGGGCTCCTCAAGCTCTCGAGGGATTGTCTGCATGATATGATGAGTTTTATGCATCACATCGTCAAACCTACCAAGGTAATGGCAACGAGGAGGGATGGTTATGCAGTAGATACACATGAGTATTCATCCAATACTACCCCATTGAATCATGATGATCATCGTGGTTATCCTTCTAGTGATCAAGGTGGTGATCCTTTTGGTGATCCTCCAGATACACAATCTTCACCTAGACGTACTACCCCATCAGATCATGATCAAGGTGTAGGTGGTCCTTCTGGTAGCACTCCACCTCCTCATCATTCACCTCATGATCACCCACTTCTTATTGTTTATCCTTAGATAGAAGACCATCCGTCTTCTCCTCCACAACATAGTTCGATTATTGAGGCAGGTTACCATCCATTGTCTTCTACTATAGACCAGACTACCACTACTACTGTTGTATCAGATATTTCACTTGTATATATATATATTAATAATATATAATATATATATTATATATATTATATATATATATATATATATATATTGTTCATTTTAATGTACTTAATTTATATGTTGGTGTTGATGTGTATATTGTTAGGTCATGTTAGATATGTTCATTTTATGTGCTTGCAGATAGATGTGTAGGTGATAGCAAGTATTTGACATGAGATGTATATTTGAGGATGTGTGTGGTGATGATGTTAGATTACAATGCTTTTGTTTTGTTTTATGTGATCACAATGATGATGACCTGTTAGATTATTAGATTTGTGTGTTAGTGAATGACGTTTATATGTGCTACAGGTGTATATAATTAGATGATGTTAGCGAATTTGAAAGTGTATTTTAGATGATGTTTATGTTTGTTAGATGGTTATCATCATAATGGTTATTTTTGTGAAATGATATTTATTATAGATTATATATTGGTGAACTTATACCAAAATTTTATATATGAAATTACAGCAAAAAAAACTTACCTTAAAAAAAATTCAAAGATTTTTTATAATTGCAAGTTTATATGGTTGAACTATATTGTTTATAAATTCTATATTGGGTAAAAAATTCAATCTATTATTTAAAAAAAACTTAATTCGAATTTTTATAATTAATTTAGATTTAATATAACTTAAAATTTTTATTCTAATAAATTTTAATTTCACCAAAGTTATGAGAGTTTCAAGAAATTTAAATTTAATATTTATAGCAAATCTTACCAATTTAAATTAGAAATTTCTCTCTCTAAGGATGAGGAAGAAATGTAAAATAAGGATTGTGAAGTTACTTGTAGTTGGGGATTTTCTCTATTGGAAGTTCTCCCTTAAAGAGGCAAGTGAACTTTTTTCTAGTAATAGAGCTATAACATTTTGGTGCTATATTAGTTCTTTATTTTCTATTGTGGTTATTTTATTTTATTTTAATAATAAATATGAGCTAAGTAATACAAAAATCATACTATATTAGATTTAACCTTTTGACAAATAATATATTTGATTATTTCTTAATGAAGAACTCAAGAAATTTTATTTTTTCCACATACCTATCACGAGATAGTCACTAAAATTTATGTTTTCACATTTCTCCTAGCTAATACATCATATTTAAAACGATAAAGACATGTCTACTTTAAATAATTTACTTATAAATACATAAAAATAGATATTCATTATACATAATCTAAATAGGAAAGAAAATTGCATCATCGAGTCTATTAGAAAGTCAAACAAATACCTCTTAATCACCATCACACTATTTGTCATTTAATTCTTAGCCATAAAATATTTATTAATTCAACTTTTATTTATAATTACCATTGAAAAGAAAAGTCAAAACTCTTCCATTATCCATGAAAAAAAATAAAACCTCTCATGCATATATGTAAGCCCATTTATTTCTCTTATGGTCCATAAAAAGATGTTATCAACATTCTACACATGCACATAAGACCTCCTTTTAGTTTACATAATGTTGCAAGAATTGGAATTCAAATATATTAAACATGACTTTACCTCTCATGTCAAGAATTTAATCTTACATATTAATACACAATTTTTTCATTGTTAAAGTCCTCATAGATTTATCACTATGTGATTTATATTGATTTTGATATAAACCTAAAGAAAAAGCATGTGAAATGATTAATAAATCAATAAGTATCTAACATCTAATCATACATTCCTTCACTTTAATTCCTTCATCTAAACCATTTTATGTCAAGTAGGGAAGAATCAACTTATTTTATTGAAATCGTGGAGTGCTCTTGTGAACCTTCCTAGAATAAATCTTCAATGTTGTTTCCAAATTCCCTATTTTCTCATCTTTAGGATATTCTTCTCATTTTTCTATTTGAGAAGGATTGTCACCTTGAATCCTTATTGTCATATATATTGTACACTATGTTTTAAACATTTATATTTATGGAGATATGTTGCATAGTGAAAATAAAGAAGGTTATTTTACTATATTGAAAAACTTTGAAGATGGTTGTAATAGGCCTTTTAGTACACATATATGACACAGATATGATTTTCCTTCTCCATTTAATATAGCTTTGTGGGTTATTTTAGATTGACAATCCCAATGTCATTTGAGAAAGGAGATAGTGAGTATATTTAGATTGATATCTTAAAAAATATATAGTTATAAATAAGCATTCTTAATGGAGTGCTCACCTTTAGGATTTTGTTGTAGCGGCTGCAACACCCTCTAAAGTTTTGGCCTGCATCCAATTTCTGAGCCTCCCTTGAGTTTTTACTTGATTTTTACAATCACTTGGGCTCACCCACTGGGCTCGTGTTGAGTCTTTGCACCCTATTTGTTTGATTGTTCAACAGATAGCTTGTTGCATGATGGTTACAATGTCATGCTTGCAACCATGTTCTAGTCATGCACAAGGTCTTTGCTTCAAGTGTGCATGTTGTGTTCGGTATGTAAACTTCCGTCGCACTCACACACAAAGTTGTATGCACTATCACTCAAGTGTCATCGCGGTCGTTTAATGATCCATCAGAGGCATCACACTTGTCACTCACACCGTGGGTCAGTCATGTTGAGCATATGTTGTCTTGATGGTTTGAGGTGCCTTGTCAACAAGTTATGTTAAGTATGTATTCGCAAGGTCACGTATGCACAATTTCACTGGCTCACAGAGTTAGTCATTTTGCTGAAGTTCTAACGACCAAATCACCCTCTAACAACAAGACCTCCACCCTGCAATCGACTCGACTAAGTGTCACCCAGAACTACGCAAAAGTGTCCAACAAGCCATTTCAATCTGCACTACCTAAAAGCTGATCAACCAACCCTCCTGTTGGTCAACCAAAGAGTTTGATCGGGCAATGACCCCGGGACTCACTCCCCTCAAAAATTGCACAAAATTTGCAGACCTCGCCCAATCCGATGACTGAGGAAACTGCAAAAATAGTCCAGACATACACCAAGTGTTCATCCTGTCTCCCCTAAAAAATTGTGCAGTTTTCCCAACCAGCCACCTAGTCAGGCGGTCGACTGCTCACCCAGAAAATTGCTCAAATTTCATGAGTGAGGTTTTAACTTATAGATTTCCTTGTTTATTATTATTTGATTTAGTATTTTCGTACATGTTTCATTTCATAATTCTTAGTTTGATTTTAGAATTGAATAGCAGTAGTTATATTTCTTTTGACTAGAAAATATGTAGCAAAGTTCTTCATGAGTTGTTTTTTATCATCGAATATTAATCTTGGCCATTCATAGTTTTGATCTTCTTATGATAACATTACAACCCTCTTTTACAGTTTATGTAGTTGATTTGACTCATTAAAATACCAGTGGTTTCCTTGGGATTTCTTTGGAACTTCATCAAAAAGCATTTCAAATTCATAGCATAATATGTTTCTCTCTATAGACTTAGGTATATGGATTCCTCTTAGCTTTATGTTGAGAGCATTTTTATTCAAAAGTTTTCTTAGTTTAATTTCAAAAAGAAATGTGGTTTTATGGTAGTTACTTTATTGAACTTTCAATTTTGAAGAAAGTGTGAGTTAATATAGTTTTCATTCAACAAGTTTGAGTTAATATAGTTTTCATTCAGCAAGTATGAGTTAATCTAGTTTTCATTTAGCAAGTGTGAGTTAGTCTAGTTTTCATTCTGCAAGTGTGAGTTATTTATAGTTTCATTTTTAAAGAAAGAATATTGCTTTAGATTCACAATCATTATATTTTCACTAACTAACAATGTTAATCTCATTTTTTTTAATAAGAATACAAAACCTAAAAAAACACATTTCCAATAACTCAATAAATTAATAAATCCAACTTAATAAATAGGCTTCTAGCATTTATTGTGCACTTGCACTTCACAAGTTTACCAACTCTGGTTGATAATTTATATAATCAATTTAAGACAATTAAATTGACAAACACTATGTTATAACCGGGCCACTGGGAGGAAAAGGTGGTTCATTACTTCGAGTGCATTTGTTCCATATATGAGAAAAAATAGTTGAGATGGATAGGAGATAGAGCACATAGAGAGCATTTGTGCACTATAGTATCCACAGACAACAGGCCATACTTCTTTGTACTCATAATCATTTCCTATTTAGATAAAGAGATTAGAGTAGCCTCATCTTCCAGCTGGGTTTTCTCCCGAAAGGTTTTCCCAGGTCATATCTTGTGTCAAATCATGGGTTTGTGATTTTTTATTTCACTATTCACTATTTTTGACATAATTTTATTTTGCGTGCATACACAATTAACAGAAATCTATAAATCCAAAAATCCAAAGGAAAATAAAACCCTAATAGTGTAGATTTCATATTTTTTTTAAATATAGTTTTATCAAATCAGTTGTGATAAACTTTACAGTGGAATATCCATGGCAGTTTATGGATGAAAAGCTCTCCTATCAAAAAAAAATTGTGTTAATAAAATTTCCTCAACTAGTCACATTGGCTTGGGCTATGAATTTTTTCCCTCCCAGATGTTTTTAACCATGTTTGTATGAGTGATTACTAAAGGTGTCCATATTGTGTAGAATGCACTATTTTCCTAAACAAATCAATCTATGAATTGTAAAATGTGGGGGTTTGTTTTAAATTGGCTAGTCCAAATTTTTCCATGGTTTCCCTAGTCATTATAGTCATAGCAACACTTGAATCTACTAAAGCATTAGATATATACACATTGTTGATTTGAACAAAATAGGATTTCCAAGATCAACACATTTAGTGGTGAGAGATTTACCTCACATTAAATCCTCTAGTTGACTAATTACATGAATATTTTGAGGATCCTTGAGTTTTTTGGTTGTTTGATCATTTTATCATAGTTTGGAACATCCTTTGTTGATTTGACTAAGGAAATTATTATATAAGTGATTTAGTCCTAGTAAATCAAACTTAGTTTGTGCCACAGATTTTTTCAAGCCTAATATTTCTAGGAAAGGAGAAAAGTATTTAGTCCCCGAAGACTAATGTCAGTTAACTAGGAAAACTACGATTTGGTGTAATAAAAGAGTGTTTCAAGGGTTTTCCATTATTATGCATTACTACAAGTTTATTAGATTTTCCCTTATCTTGTTTGATAATAATTAGGGAAGCCTTATTATTTATTGTTCTCGCTAATCGTAATTGAATTCGTTGTCATTCCACAAGGGAAATGGAATATGTACAATACTCAAGCCATTTAACAATGTAATACTTCAATATGGATTTATTGTTGGGGTTAGGGATAGTTTGTGTTGTAATTTGTGGTCTTGGATGGGGGATAGTTTGTGGTAGTAGTAATTTTGATTGTTGGGGAAATTAATGTTAGAAAATTATATATTACAAAGTAATGGAACACATAAAATATTGTAGAAAGACAAACACAAAAAATGCATAAAACAAGAGAGACACAGATATACGTGGTTGATAGATTTTCCATAGAACCCCATAATACAACATATAACAATGTTATAGAGCTTTTCCATATATGATATCGCATATATCATATTTCCCATAACGATGTTATATGCCATATTATGGATATCATGATATCCAAGTGATGATAGATTTTCCATAGAGCCCCATGAACCAATATAATGAAACACTCTTGAGGGTAGCTAGAAATAATTTCATCTTTTGGGCATAAAAAATATAGTCATAAATTTAGCATAAAAAATCAAATTCAAACAAAAAGGTATTAGGATATTCACTTGACAACCCATGACATTTGGGAAGGGCAAAGAGGGGGATGTTTTTCATCAAGTTCTCACCTCTAATATCTCTAATTAAAAACTCAAAGGTCACACTTAGGCTACCTCCTCTCATCCATGATGAGCTCAGTGAAATATGGTCTCTCTGGAACTTCTAACTCTTCAAAACCTATAGAAATTATTGGTTTTTCTCTTGGGTTGTCTTGATAATTAACTCTAAAGGTAGGATACTTACTAATTAATTTTCCCATCTCTCCTTATCCTTTTCAAGGAGTGATGTATTCAATTTCTATCTTCAAATGTGAGACAAAGAGGAGAGGGTGCTACAATTTTCCCTTTTGGGGGATCTTTCCATCCTCTTAATCTATATCCTCCTCATCCACCTACAACTTTATTAGTATTATGGGTGGCTCTTACTACACTAGACGTTTTTGGATTATTTTCTCTATTCATGCAAGCTACAAGCATTAACACTAATCAATTAGAAGGTCACCTTAGAACTTCCATGGTGAATATGTAGGTTCTTACCTCTCATCTTACTTCTCATTATTCCATGTGTCTAAGTCACTTTTATTCATACTTCTAAAATTAAAATGCAAAAAATTATAGACATAATTTATCAGAAGGTTTGGTTATTGACCACCTTCCAATAATTTTGATACTAGGTTCCAATTAAAACCAATGCCTGATGTACTATTGTGCCTTCAATATTCTCCTTAGAAATAACACTAAAATGTTGGAACAAGTTAACTATCCTAAATAAACAATCAAATCACTGCACCATTTACCTTTCAAACTAGAGAAAATCCTTTTAGTTCAAGGCTATCACACATTGTCTATGTAGGCTACAATTTGTTATCAAACATAGGTTTGTCTACAAATGGTGAAGCTACAAAATTATTTGAATTAATTCAAGGGAAGTTATTTCTATTACTTATTCATTAAAAAATAATTGGAAATAATGTAATATCAATATAAAGTCTAACTAGTTAATCACCATTTTGAGCCTATGTTATGAAATTATCTTAAGCTTGAACCAAGAGCAAAATGATTGACAGCTTTAATTTAAAACAAGAATTAAAACAGTGCAAACATAAATAAATTATCAGATCACCAAATTGAGTATGTACTCTACAGTTTATATTTGCATGAATTAGACACAAGAAGGTTGACAACTTAGTTTTAAAACAATAATGAAAATAGAAGCAACAAAACTAAATCAACAAGTCACTAAATTGGTCTAGATAGATCCATACGGGTAATAACCCAATTATCCACCTCTAAAATAAGACATCCTCCTATAAAACTAGAAACATACCGTGTAAAAGCATTATGATACCCATAAATGAGCTATTTATCCAAATATGAAAATATGCCTTGGGAAATGGGAAATATTACATTCACGGAGAAATATCCATAAAAATATAGAGTAAAATGCCTTAAAAGTGATATGATGTGACATGAGCAATTTAAACTCAACCATGAAGCTTACCTAAAAAGATCTAAACATCCTTCAACAATATAAAAGAAAAGTTAATCACATGGATATGCATCATAAATCAAATACAAATTTAATCATTAACATTCAAGATTCCAAATTTCATATGTTGTCTGCAATGTTGTTGAAAATATTGCCTTTAAAATTGCAAATTGGACTCGTAAGTTTAGGCCTAACACTTCATGAGATATAAGTTTATTAATTTTATTACTCTTTTTTACTACCTAACTTATAAATTTATAGGTGTAACACTTCATGAAATATAAGTTTATTAATTTTATTACTATTTTTACTACCTAACTTATAAAGTTATAGTCTAACTTTTTCTTTCTAAAGATTGGTTTTTTTTGTCATATTTTTTAATAATTATTAATTAGAATGTCTGTATAATTTATTCTATCGCTTGTAATTAAAAATTTAAATAATAAAATAATCTAATTTACTTAAAATACACTTAATTATAATTAAAAAATAAATATGAAATACTTAATTTATATATTAAAAATATATATATATAAATTACAAAAACCTTGTTTATTAAAAAGAAAGAGACAAACACACAAACATCATAAAAACAATAACGATAAAAAAGCAAATAATAGTCCAAGCTTATCTGTTAACACCTAAACATCCTCCCTAAATAAGAGAGTAAGACTTTTCAAATTATGTCGGTAAGGGAGCATGGTCCCATGAGTGATATACACGCCATGTTGTGCACATACATGTTTTTGAAGAACTTGATAGCAAGGCATGGGTTTCCTCGAGTATTTTAATCTAAGCACCATCCCTGCATAACCTTGTATCTCTAAGCATGCCAATCTAGATTTTTTCAAACAAGACAAAATTTGAAAATTTTATAGATTTTAACATTTTTCAAAATCTTCACATATGATGCCACGTTCTCCACATTTGAGTCTCTGTGCATTCACTTTCAACCGGGACAGCTCCTCGCCCAATCACCATCAATGGCGCAAAAATGAAAAGCTCAGGAGTTGATCATTGCACCGGAGGCACCGCCCTGTATCATCAACTTGCAGATGAACGCGTTTTCCAGGCGCTGTTAACATCCAAAGGCGATATTGTGTAGTGAAAAATGTTTATAAAATAAACCACATATTATTATAGTATGTCTAACCTTTCTTCAACTTCCAATTTGACCTATATAAATTGTTGCTATTATAATTTGCAGCACGAGAAGCACGCAGAGAAGAAGGATCCAGAGCACGCCGAAAGGCACAAGATCGAGGAGGAGGTTGCTGCAGCTGGTGCAACGGCAGAAGGGGGTTACGTCTTACACGAGCATCACGATGTGAAAGAAGACAAAGAAAAAGAGAAGGAAGCAGAGGGCAAAAAACATCACCACCTCTTCTAGCTCTGCCTGTTACCTCTCATCATTATACATTTCCTTTCCTTTCCTTTGTTAGTTGGAATTGGTACGGTTTTGTTATTGTTATTCTTATTGCATTAAGATAAGTGTAAGTCAACTGATACCCCAGTCACTTCGTGTTCTATATTTTTTACTTTTCCCGTCATTTACTATCAGACTCGTTCAGATCCGATCTCATCGCATCGTTTTCCACTGATATTATATCTATTTATATATAAATTGTATTGTGGATAAGGATGGTTTTGTACTGATATTATATGTATTTATATATAAATTGTATTGTGGATAATGATGGTTGAAGATTTTTATATAGATTGTGTTATGAATAATTAATTGTTATTAGTGTTGCTACGGAATTAGATCACCATTAAGGCAAGTCTTAAGCCCAGAAGCCCAGATTTGTTAGGAGTATGGGAGGAATTGGGATGGGAGAAGTGTTATATTTGTATGGCTCGTGTTATATCTTTAATATATTTAACTTTTAATAACTTTTATTAAGGCCGTGGTTAATTTTTTTGGTTAACTTTCTAACTATTATATTTTTAATCAATTTTGAACTTGGACTTTTCAATAATTGTATTTTTGCTCAATTTTGAGTTTTCAATATAAAATTATCTCTTTCTAAAACAAACTCCAGAGTTTTATCTCGACCATTTCATCATATGTAGAAGAGAAATTGTTTGTCATTTGTAAAGTTCCACATCATACCTTGTATGGTCACTGGTTAACTTCACATTTATCTAGGAAAAAATATCTTCCTTTTGGCTTATTGCACACGGGAAAACTTTTCAATGTGTTGTCTAGTGCCCTTACAAACTTGTTATAATGATGCCCAATGATTTTATCATATCAAAGGTGGAAGCATATTTTCCTATTCAAAAACAAATTCTTCTCTCCCTATTGCACTTATAAAACTTTTAATCATGCAACATATCACGAGTAGATTTCCAATGCGTGATATGTCACATCGCATGTTTTTTTTTCTTTTTTCCAACTTTGAACTCTTCTCTTCTTCTTGTCCATTTGTTTCCCCTTTATACTTCCATCCCTTTTTATCTTCCTTTCCTTCCTCCATCTCTTCCCATCTTCATCCTTCTTCTCATTATCTTTCCTTGTCCTTCCTCTTCCCCTTATAACATCCTCAAAAAGTTCGATAATGCAACATATCACATCCAACATTTTATGGATGTGATGTGTCACATCCTCAAACTACTTCTCCATACAACATGTCCATTCCTCCATGTCCATTTTCTTTTATTATGTCCCTAGACACTTTCTTCAATGTGATATATCACATCCAATTTTTTTGTGGATGAGATACATTGCATTGCCAAAAAGTTTCTTCATGCAACAAATCATTCATTTGTCTAACCTTTTCCACCATGATGTTACTTTTCCTTTAGCCATGACCTCACGTCATGTGTGCATAATAGTTTGTGGGTGAGATGTATTGGACCACAAAACTTTGTGGTGTGATACATCACACAACTCACACTTTTCTCCATTGCAACCTCCAACCAAACCTTGTCACATCCCCTCTAACTTTGTTGCAACTTACACTATATCACATGAAGTTTATTTTCATGTACTATAGGTAGTATCACATGAAAACAAATGTCATGCAATATGCACAAAATTGCCTCTAATGCCTCCAAAACTCTTACAAACTCTTACATTTTTTTCTAAGTGTTCTCCATAGTGGAAATGTGGTTCTTTAACACTCCCCTTGACTTCTTACAAAGATTCAAGAGAAATATAAATCCTTATGTTTAAAATTGATCAAGTGTAATGGACTACTAGTAAGAGGCTAAGCTCATACCATTTTTTTCTCAAGAAGGTTGGCTATGCATCCAAGGATTTTAAGCATCAATAAATATAAGTGCACCCTTCTAAAACTAGTCTAGGATGCTAGGGATTCCAAGATCCAAGAACTCCATCTTAAGTATTATATTTTATTAACAAGTCACTCTAATTAATATTACAATTTGATCCTCCAGCTTCAAAGGATTTATAAGTCCTCTTATACCCAGCAATAATTAATCATTTATCATGGAAAAAGGCATGACCATCTAGTTATGTTTACATGTATTCTCAACTAAGTAATATGTGCCATCCAACACACCCATTTAAATTATGAACGGCTTGGCAACAACCTCATAAATACATCCATATGAATTTAGAACATAAAATATCATTAGGTAACCATACAACTTTCACAATATCTATCATGATGAGAAGGATTCTCGATCCCATTTAACCCATACAATGCTTCCCAAGATAAAATCTCAGTCTACAAGAATTCATTTTATTCATAGGGATTGTAAGGAAAATGACCATTCTCGTAATATAGCATAAATATCAAGTCTTTGTTATCCTTAGAAACATATTTATAATTAATACCCAATCACACCTTATCAATCCAATTAACAGCAATCGATCCTAGAAATTATACTTTAAGCACACCTATGAGCCTCGTACTCAAAACACGTGGTTGTATTTCCTCAATATTTCAGACATAGAATCCCAAATATGTAGGAATAGATGTATATAATCATAAAGGAATATAATTATGTGTCCATTTAGATCTTTTGTGGAGATTGGTCTAATTAACCAAGATCTAAGGACCCTAAAAACTTCTCCTTTGAATTCATATATTTTACTACTTCAACCCATTCCTATATAGAGTTGTAACCTTCATGCTACAACTAATATGTAATACCACCCCTAGGCCTACCCCTTCTAAGATTACAATCACAAAGTATTTTATTCATGGGTTCAAATCATGATCTTAGCCATCTAATTGATCCATTCTAGATCCATCACGCATCTAATTTTCATAGTTTTTGAATAGAAAGAAAGGCAAGCTATCACTACCATCTAAGATGAACATACTATGGGGTTATAGGCATGGAATTCAAGAATACAATAGACCAATAAATGTAGATAACAAATTCACGTGCACAAGTTTCGTTTTTAAGTAAGTTCAAGTCTAATAACACGATTGTTCTTTAGAGTAAAGTCACTTGAAAGCTATAACTTGAAAATTCCTAAGGGTTGCTACATCTAAGGGTAAAGCATATCAAATTTTAAGCATAACATCCATAAATAGGGGCTTACAAAGGGATCTGCCTGAAAATTAAAGTCATGGACAACATGCACAAAAAACATCACTAAGATCCTAAGAACGAAAACAAATTTCCATTTCTTTTGTAGAAACATAATTGCAAATGACTTACATGCATTTTATTTCTCATACATTTCAACACAATCACATCTTAATACATCCAATTTCATATATAATTTCTTAATTTAAATGGAATTTTAAAAAGGTTGAACAAGTCAAGAAAACTAATCTAAACATGGGAAACTTCCGAACAAATTGGTTAAGGATGAGAACCTTTCTACAACTAGCCACCCGCTATTGAGACACTAATAGTGAATAGGGTGAACTCAATAGCACTCAAACACTTATGATCAAATCGAAAACCATCTCATAGGTATAAGTTCAACAAGGGTTCCTTCCTCACTAAGTCTAGGGTCTCTACAACCTCTAGGTGTTGTGTTGATAGCTTCCATAGCACTAGAGTGAGTCCCTTCACTATGATATAGTTCCTAAGCTACTCCCCTCCCTCATGCTTCTTTTGGGTGTCGAGCTTTGCAACAAAATTATAAACCCCTCATGCAACAACTTCAATGACTTGCTTATGCAAATTTAGGGCATTGATTTGGGGCTTAATAACTTGGTTCCACAAGAAATGGCTAGCTCACAAAAAGGATGGTTTTTGCTTTTTATGCACACACTCATTCTATTTTTCCCACTCATGCACCGTTATCTGTCTTTCTATTGAAAGGGTGATCTCTTTCATCCATACACTTGACCTTCCATTTCATGGGCACAATTACCAAGGTGATTTTCCCCAAGTAAAGGTTGAAGCTACTAGAGGGGTGATTTTACCCACTCAATATTTTTTAAAGTACTCAACTCATTATCCCATAATTTTGAAAGGTAGCACTTCCATCTAAATGATTGGTTTTTCAAGTTAGTTAAGGGAAATGAGGGATAAGTCTCACAATTTTATTAGGGTAACAAAATATTTGGCAATGGTCACTATGGTTCCTTAGGTTAGCCCCTTTTTATTCCCATCACTATTTTTCACTCATTGTATCATGGTCCCTATAAGCGCTCCTATATAAGTTAGTTGCTAGAATTTTCTTATTAGTTGATGGATAGTAATGTTTACAGTATTAATATTTCTAGATCATCTCAACATTATAATTAAATATTCATGCTGATAATAAAAAAATATTAGCATAATTCATTAAAATTTATTATGGTGGTTAATATTGGGGATGTTACAATCCCCTTTGCATTGGAATAACACCATTCTCAATGGTTTCTTCTTTATTGTAGAACCATGCTATCACTAGAAGGAAAAGACCCTTTAGCAGAGGTTTTTGTGTAAGACCCTATAAAAATAGCCCAAAAATCTGTTTATAGTAGAGGTCACTAGGAGAGTTGGTTGGGCGGATGTTTTAGTGGATTTTTTTTAATGGTGTGTCTATAATACACTAATGCACAGATGGATTATGCAATTATACGCACCTGTACTTAATAGTATATGGTGCACCATGACAAAGTTAATCTTTTATAAAAATAAAAACATAATAATGCGCTAAGTACACAATGCACACGGGTGCGTATAATACTTGATAGCACCGGAAAAGGGTTAAATTTTAAAAAAATGTCAATCGTAAAATTCATTTTGCCCAAACTAGTACTATAGTCAAACAAAGCCCCAGTGTTAAACTCGTATATGAACACCTCGATGCATAAAAAATATGACACACCGTTGTGGGGTTTTTAATTAAAAAATAGTGGTGCGCTTATAATATTATACACAGTGGTGTCATTCGTTAAATTGACTGCCTCGGTGCTTAACAGAAAATGGTGCATTGTTGTAGGGTTTTTTTTATAAAATATAAAAACAATAGTGTGCTACCTATATAAGGTGCACTTATGCGTATACTACTAGATAACACTGGACAAAGGTTAAATTTAAAAAATGTTGGATGTAAAATTCATTTTCACCATTTTGGTTTTATACTCCCATGAAACACAGGTGTTATTACAGTATTGAAATGCCCCAGTGTGTAAAGAACAAGGTGCGCCACTATAGGGTTTTAAATTTAAAAGATAGCAATGCACTAGGCGAAATTGAAGCACCAACAAATATACTAATTGATAACACTAGACAAAGATTAAATTTAAAAAATGTCTATTGTAAAATTCATTTTCATCATTTTGGTGTTATACTCCCACAAAGCATTGGTGTTATTCTTGTATCAAAATTCCCCAACGCATAAAGAACAAGGTGCACCGCTATAGGGTTTTTAATTTAAAAAATAGTGGTGTGCTTAGGAAATCATATACACCAGTGCAATTACTCAAGCACATCGAAACAGGGTTAAATAAAAAAAAATGTACGAGTGATAAAATTCATTTGTTGAATTGAGGTTTCTGTGATCCATATCAAGTTATGAGAATTTTTTTGGCCTAATTCACATTATGATCCCTATTTAACATGTAGTCATGATCTAATTCTTCAACTTGTCCTAATGATGAACCACACTCATTGGTTCGAAACGTGTCGACAAATATATCATAATGTGATTTACGCCAAAAAATATTCTCACAGCTTGATAAAATTCATTTTTACCATCTCAAGCATCGGTGCTACTCTTGCCTCTGTGAAGTTCATTGTCGCCTCTGCTTCCCTTGTTTTCCATTCTTTCGTCCGTTGTTCATATCGTGGCTTTCAAATTTTCTCAAATGGTGGTAAAATTCGTTTTCTTCATTTACGTGGCAACCATGCCTGATCGATGAAAAATTGTCTAGGTAATGTCTATGCTTCTCTCTAATTTAATTTTTTAGCAGAGTAGAATTCAAAATTAGGTAAAAAAATCCATTATTTAAAAAAAAAAAAATCGGTGTGTTTGACAGGTTAGTCTCGCATCAGTTGCGACGCAACCTGTAAATGTACAATGTGCACCGCAAATCGTTGCATTCGGTTAATGCAACATAGTTTTTCCGGTGAGTTTGGTAAACTAAAACACACGAGGAAAAGTTATAATTTTTAAGGTGGTGCATCTGGTAAAAGGTACTTCCCATTGTGTTTATTTTTACCAAACGCACTACTTGCATAATATTAAAAAATTATAGCTTGGTGCATTTGTTAACTTGAATGTTTTGTTTCAGTGCAAAAAAGTTATCGATGCGTACCACTGCGACATGTTATGTTGACGCACCATGTTGAAAAATAAAAATAACCAATGTGTTTGTATGTATGTGTACTGAAACCAGTGCATCAAGTCAATTTATGTGTTGTGGGCGATTCTTTCTTGTTTTTGTGGCATATTGTATTTGGTGCATTCTTTTTTTTCCACACCAAGGATGATTTATTTTTATTTTTAATTGAAAGTTATATTTTCATATTTATGAACACATTTTTCATTTAATAAAAAAAATATGTTTTAAGTATGAGCCCTATGTATTTTATATGTCAATCATGTAGAGACATCAAAAAAGGGAGGAGCAACAATAATAGGAGAGAAGAGTGGACAAATGCAATATGGTCCGACCATGGGAGGCACAAGGGAGGGAGAGATATTTATACCCTCGCCCTATTACCACATCGATCCAAGGTCTCTTAAGGAATGTAGGCCTCCTTAATTACTATGAGGAGGCTACATCCCTACCAGGGGCACTCTGGGTTGTGGGAATAGCTTATCCATCGGTGGTATTTCCACCAACATGCTTTCCATATCGGTCTTGATCAATGGTATCAACCCACTAAGGAGGACGTTTATTTTATCACTGACTTATCCAGGAGAGGGGAGTATTTTCCCCAGTTCCCTAATGTTCCACATGGTGTTGCAGCAAAGAGTCAGCTTGCCTACTCTCAGAGATATGTTGGTGATCATGTATTGTATCCAGTAGATTTTCAAGTGTCTGGTGAACAACTACAAATTGCTTCCTTTGGTGTAGAGGAGGTTCAGTGCCTCTCACTATTAGTGAGTACCATTGCACGCTATACTAGTGATGGGAAACACATTAGTTGCCCTCTTTTATTTTATGTCAATTATTTGGTGTAGAGACCATGATGTATGAGATGGTCTGCCATTTTTTTGTAGTAGTTTTGTATGGATTTAGATAGATGTCATCTTTTGATACATGGGAGGTCGAACTTCCCTTTTTCTTCAAAGGTTTTTTGTTTATTTTTTGAGAGGTTTCTGAAGATGAGGTCTATTTTTAAACATTGCCCTTCTAGGCCAATGACTAAGGTGTGGATCCACATGTGGGGCAAGATGATACCCAAGAGGGACCAACCAGAGTATCCAGCCACGATTCCCGCCGAGGCATTGGGGATATTAGCCAGAGAGGTTGACCACATGTTTGTCTTGATGTCGTGTCCTTATGCAAGGATGAATTGGCGACAATTTCCCAACATACTCTTCACACCAGATTAGCATGTATATGATAAACGTAATATTAGTGTTTTCTTTTTATTAATCTAGTTTCATTTTCTTGTATTAATTAGTTAGAATACAATTTATTCTAACACATGCTTTAACTTGTTTTATTAAATTGTTTAATGAAATCGTCTAATTATTTTTATGTACTATATATTTTGTAGATATTGGCACATTCTTTGAGGACATGCCTCCCCCCCCATTGGATGCAGATGCTGAAATGGTTGAGGTCATGGTGGGTGAGGAAGATCATTAGATGCAGATGGGTGTGGGCATGCAACCACATAGGGCTACTGTCAAATTTAGGATGGAGTATTGCGACCAACTCTCTCGACCTTTGGTTGAGGAGGGATTTTTCCCTGTGACAACTTGAGACATCAGGGCAGATCATGGGCTCCTCAAGCTCTTGAGGGATTGTCCGTGTGATATGATGAGTCTTATGTATCATATCATCAAAGTTACCAGGCTACTAGCATCGAGGGGGGATGGGAATGCAGTAGATACACATGAGTCTTCATCCAATACTACCCCATCAAATCATGATGATCAGGTTGGTGATCCTTCCAGTGATCATGGTGGTGATCCTCTAGATACACAGTCTTCACCTAGACATACTACCCCATCAGATCATGATTAGGGTGTAGGTGGTCCTTCTGGTAGTACTCCACCTCCTCATCATTCACCTCATGATCACCCAGTTCCTCTTGTTTTTCCTCAGAGAGAAGACCTTCCACCTTCTCCTCCACATCATAGTTCAATTATTGAGGCAGTTGACCATCCATTGTCTTCTACTATAGACCATTCATTGTATATTTTTAGGTCATGTTAGATATGTTCATTTAATGTGCTTGCAATAGATGTGTATGTGATAACAATTATTTGACATACGATGTATATTTGAGGATGTGTGCGGTGATGATGTTAGATTATAATGATTTTGTTCTGTTTGACGTGATCATGATGATGGTGCCATGTTAGATTATTAGATTTGTGTGCTAGCTAATGACGTTTATGTGTGCTAGAGGTGTATATAATTAGATGATGTTAGCGAATTTGAATGTGTATTTTAGATGTTGTTTATGTTTGTTATATGGTTTTCATCATAATGTTTATTTTTATTAAATCATATTTATTATAGATTATATATTGGTGAACTTATACAAAAATTTTATATATGGAATTACATGGAAAACGACTTACTTTAAGAAAAATGCAAATATATATATATAAATTACAAAGTTTAATATGGTTGAAACTATACTTGTTTATAAAATTCTATATTGGTTTATAAAATTCAATCTATTGTTAAATTTCAAAAACTTAAGTCAGAATTTTTTATAGTTAATTTAGATTTAATATAACTTAAAATTTATATTTTAATCAATTTTAATTTATCACCAAAGTTATGAGAGTTTCAAGCAATTTAAATTTAATATTTATAGCAAATCTTACCAATTTAAATTAGAAATTTCTCTCTCACGATGAGGAAGAAATCTAAAATAAGGCTTGTGAAGTCACTTGTAGTTGGGAATTTTCTCTAGTGGAAGTTCTCCCTTAAAGAGGCTAAGTGAACTTTTTTCTAGTAATAGAGCTATAACATTTTGGTGTTATATTGGTTCTTTATTTTCAATTGTGGGTTAAATTTATCTTTATTTAATAAATAAATATGAGTTAAATAATACAAAAATTATACTATATTAGATTTAACCTTTTAACAAATAATATATTTGACTATTTCTTAATGAAGAACTCAAGAAATTTTGTTTTTTCCACATACTTATCACGAGAGTCACCAAAATTCATGTTTCCACATTTCTCCTAGCTAATACATCTTATGCCCGGAAATAATTAATCATTTATCATGGAAAAGGCATGAACATCTAGTTATGTTTACATGTATTCTCAACTAAGTAATAAGTACCATCCAACATACCCATTTAAATTATGAAGGGCTTGGCAACAACCTCATAAATACATCCATATGAATTTTGAACATAAAATATCATTAGGTAAGCATAAAAATTTTATAACATCTATCATGATGAGAAGGATTCCCGATGCCGTTTAACCCATCCAATGCTTCCCAAGATAAAATCTCAGTCTACAAGAATTCATTTTATTCATAGGGATTATAGGGAAAATGGCATTCTCATAATATAGCATAAATAGCAAGTCTTTGTTATCCTTAGAAACATATTTATAATTAATACCCAATCACAATTTATCAATCCAATTAATTGCAATCGATCCTAGAAATAACACTTTAGGCCAACCTATGAGCCTCGAACTCAAAATAAGTGGTTGTATTTCCTCAATATTTTAGACATAGAATCCCAACTTTGTAGGACTAGATGTATATACTCATAAAGGATTATAATTATTTGTCCATTTAGATGTTTTGTGGAGATTGGGTTAATTAACCAAGATCTAAAGACCCTAGAAACTTCTCCTTCAAATACACATTTTTACTACTTCAACCAATCCCTATATAGAGTTGTAACCTTCATGCTACAACTCATATGTAATACCACCCCTAGGTCTACCCCTTCTAAGATTACAATCACAAATTATTTTATTCATGGGTTCAAATCATGATCTTAGCCATCTAATTGATCCATTCTAGATACATTACACATCTAATTTACATAGTTTTTGAATAAAAAGAAAGGCAAGGTATCACTGCCTTCTAAGATGAACATACTATAGGGCTACAGGCATGGAATTCAAGAATACAATAAACCAATAAATGTAGATAACAAATTCACATGCACAAGTTCCCTTTTTAAGTAAGTTCAAGTCTAATAACACGGTTGTTCTTTAGAGTGAAGTTACTTGACAACTATAGCTTGAAAATTCCTAAGGGTTGCTACACCTAAGGATAAATCATATCAGATTTTAAGCATAAGATCCATAAATAGGGGCTTACAAAGAGATCTACATGAAAATTAAATTCATGGACAACATGCATAGAAAACATCACTAAGATCCTAAGAACAAAAACAAATTTCCATTGCTTTTGTAGAAACATAATTGCATATGACTTACATGCATTTTATTTATCACACATTTCAACAGAATCACATCTTAATACATCCAATTTCATATATAATTTCTTAAATTAAATGGAATTTTAAAAAGGTTGAACAAGTCAAGAAAAACAATCTAAACATGGGAAGCTTCCGAACAAATTGGTTAAGGATGAGAGCTTTTCCACCTAATTGTAGGCTCAATTGCACCGGTTCTTTCTACAACTAGCCAACCCTTTTCCAGACCCTAATAGTGTCTAGGGTGAATTCAGTAGCACTCAAACACTTATGGTCAAATGGAAAACCATCTCATAGGTATGAGTTCAACAAGGGTTTCTTCATCACTAAGTGTAGGGTATCTACAACCTCTAAGGGCTATGTTGATAGTTTGCATAGCACTAGAGTGAGTCCCTTCACTATGATATAGAAAGAAAGAAATAAAGAAATAAATTATTTTAACATCCACGTGGCTAAAGATAGCCTATGGGATAGATTACTTCTTCATCTGCTTGATGTATTTGACACTTTTTCTCTGAAGCTTCAAAATAAATGTTCTCGGCTTCTCGACAAACCCCTTGCTAAATAGATTATCCCAAGAGCTAGCTGCTAGCATATCTACATAAATTTTCCTGTTGTCTTTGAAGGCCTCACATTCTAAAATGAAATGTTTTTCTGTTTCTACTTTTCCGGAAGAACAAAAAATGCATACTCTTTCCTCCCACACTTCCTTTGGCCCTTTCCAATGCCCTGTTTCACAACAGAGTTGATGAGAATTAGTCCTTAACTAAGAAATAATAATTTTGGCTCTCCAAGAGACATTGGCCTCTATGTATGCTTTTGGTTGATGATTATGAGTGGGATTAAACACTTCAATATAGTAATTTTTATGTCTTCCTAGCTCCTTATCCCAAGTACGCTTGTGGAACTTTTCCATAACAAAAGCTTTTATCTCTTTATTGTTTATGGGACACACATTAAAGAAAATACCCCATTTACTAAACCGTTTGTTATTTTGTTGCATCCAAGTTTTTTTGCTCTTGCACAATATATCATTAAAGACAACCTTAGGCGATCTACCCTCTTCCATTCGCTCAATTTTTTTTAAATACCTTATGACTTGTGTCATAGCAATTGCTTCAATAGGAGCAGTCCCTATTTCACTTAACAAGATATCATAAGGAACTGTATTTTTAATCTTAAATTTATTTGTTCAAACGCTTCTGAATTTTCTCAATTTGTCTCCACTGCATGTCGGATGTACTGCTGGCCCATAGTTCACAACCATACAAAATCACCGGAATCACTAGAAGCCCAAAAAGAGTTTGAGTGGTTTTCTAATCCCATAACTCTGCCTCTCTACACCTATTTTGAAAAGCATAAAATGCTTTCCAACCCCCCAAAGTTATTTTCTTTATACAACCATTCCAGCTTAGATTTTTGTTGAGGTTAATTTCGAGGTATTTGTAATCCACAACTTCTTCCAAAATTTTTCCTTCAAAGTAGAAGTTATGCTAGTTATGTTTTCTTTTCTTAGAGAAGACCACTACTTTCGTTTCTCTAATATTGACTTGCATCCCCACACTTCTACAAAAATTCTCAAGGGATAGTAAGTGCTCTTGCAAAACAAGTGTCAATTTAGCAATCAGAATAAGTTCATCTGCATACAAAAGAAGCCTTATAACAAACTTGCCCAAACAGATACCATCACCCCCTTGCAAATTTAACCACTCCTCAAGCTTGTCAATATATAAACCAAAAAGGGTAGGAAATAGTGGGCAACCTTGCTTAACCCCGATATCGCTTCTAAAACTTTTAGAAATGTTTGCTGAAGTTCTAATTTTGACTTTCACCTCTTCATACAGCCTATGCACCGCTACTCTCAAATTTTTAGGAACCCCAAGTTCCTCCATTCCGTGCCAAAGCTTATCCCTAGGAACCAAGTCAAATGCTTTTTTGAAGTCAACAAAGCAACAAAATACTTCTTCCTTTTTCTCCCAAACTTTTTCAATGATGTGCCTTAAAGTTATACAATGATCAATTGTGGAATGTTTAGGTCTAAAACCTGCTTGTCCTTTAGCACGCTTATCTCATTCTTCTATCCACTTGCTAATTTTGTTTTCCAACATGCTTCCGAATAGCTTTGCAAACAAGGAGTTTATCATGATGGTCTTATAATTGGAGGGATTATTGATGTCACCGCTCTTGAAAAGAGGCATTGCCAACTAGTTGTCCAATGTGTGGGGAGCCCTTGTTATATGATGTTGTTCAATGTTTTTGTAATGTGAGGTGCAAGAATCTTTGAGCCCCACTTTAGATATTTTGCTTGGAGTTCAGCTAAGTCTTTTGCTTTTCCAACACCCAACTTCTTGATACCCATCTCTACCTCTTGTACTGTGAAGAGATTAGTATCAGTGTTGACCAAGGGGGGAGGGTCAACTTTGGGAACCTGCTCATAGAGTTGTCTTGCATAGTCAAACCATTTAGAAGTTGTAATATTATTTCCAATTTGTATCTTTTTCGGTTGGATCTCCTTCCAAAATAATTTAGGATTATTTTTCCCAAGGAAGATTAGTTCTTCCCTCCTTGAAACCATGAAATTGGCCTTTTTCTTGCTCAATAACTACTTTTAAGCTTTGAGCTATATGTTATTCTTGTTTGACTTTTTCCACTTTCTCCTTGCCTTTTTGCATTCCTCGTCAAACCAAGTTGTTACACAAAAATATCGTCACCTTGATTATTTGCAGTCGGTATGGGTCTATCACCACCTATTCCAGCCTCCTAAGCAAGTCTCAGACCTCAGCTCTTCAAAACAAGCTTTTGAAATGAGAGAAAGACATCAAAAAAGCAATGTAACTCTGGTTCCGCACTTTATCTCACTTTTGCCTGCGGGCCCACACCTTTTGTTCAGAATACCTGCGTACTTATACGCTCTTTATATAAAGGGGAGGGGGGGTGCTTACCCCTGTGAAAGTCAAAAGGCGCAATGTTTATCTTGAAAAACTCACTTTGGGTTAATTCTAGATGTTTCTAGAAGGAATTTTGACGTGGATTGTTCGCTCCAAAGTGGTTCATGCATCCCATAGAAGGAGGAACTAATCCCTTGTTGAGAGGAGCTATCCCTTTGAAGGAGGGACTCTATCCCTTTGAAGGAGGAGCTGGTAACTGATCCCCATTGCACTATAAATTGAGGCATTGGGTCAGTGGCCAGGGAGGTTAGAAGCTGAACTTTTGAGGGTAAATGCTAGTGAAATCAAGACTTCCTATTTGAGCTTAAGAGGAGAGGTCACATACCTTTTTGGCCCCATTAGGGAGGGAGTGAAGCTTGTCAAAGTAGAGGAGACTTCTTGTTGGACCCTGGAAGGAGCTTGTACAGCGTCAAGGCAAAGGTTGTAAGGTTCTTCTCCTTTTGAATTAATACAATCAAGCTCATTTTCCTCAACAAGTATCTCATGTTATTTGTTTCATGGACTCCTTGACTTTGATGTTAAATATGTTTTATAATATTGGTTATTCAGGTGCTATTTAATCGTTTGCCTTTTTTGTGTTTGCAGGTTTGTGACAAAGGAACTTACTTGGATCAAAGGACCGAAGGCATCCCCAAACTAGCGTTGGACATGAGGTAGGCCTTAAACACATTTGTTTGCCATTATTTGTGAAGCACATTTAGAGAAAGATAGTGTCTAGTTGGTTTTTTTGTCATTAGGTCTTCATTAGATTCTAGGAAGGTCTATCTTGTCTGCAAGATCGACTCATTCCGCGTGACAAAATGGCGACTCCGCTGGGGACTTGATTGTTTTCCTCGTTTTTCTCTGACTTGAGAAACTTGCCTTTTTGTTTCTGTTTTTGGCTTGTTGTGTGTGGCTTTGGGTAGACTTAGTGGATTTAGCTTTGTTTTTTATTTTTCATTACTTTGGTCGAAGTCCGCAGTCTGCACGTGTATCACTGTGCATACCTGTACGCACTTTTTCTTTGTGCACAGAGCGTACCCGCACTGTGTAAACTCTGAACCTACGTACCGCGCTAAATTTTTGAAAATTTTGACTTTTGCTCTTTAAGTTAGTTTTATTTTGTTTTTCTAGTGGTTATCCTCTACCCATACCTGCATGTGACTGGTTGAAATATTTCCTTGGTTTAATTTCATTAGCATTAGGGTTTCAGGTGAAATTCCTAGGAGTTTTTCTTGTTGGGTTTGTTTTTCGATTTGGTTGTGTAGTGCCTCTAAGCTTAGAGGCTGTAGGGACTTCAGATCACCTTAGTGTCTACCAATCTTCTTATGAGTCTGACCATCTATGAAATCTCCCCTTGTTGAGGAATCCGCTTTGAGTTTTCTCTTTACAAAACTTTGAAAATCTTGTGATTGAAAGTTTGGATTTTCATTCTCAAAAGGAAAACAAAATTGGTTGTTCTTGACTTATTTGTGATTCTGGACAAATTGGTCCTTGGTTTGCTTTTAACCAAGTAAAACATCCTCAAAAATACTTTTTGTAAGCTTTTACTTCAAATAGGTTTTCTTAGTTTGTAGATTTTAAGTTTGCTTTATTCAATAGTTTTCTCAAAGAATTGCTTTAGTTATAGTTTTAAATGTTTTTTAAACAAAATATGAAAGGTCTCTTTTGAAAAAAATTTGTTTTAGTAGCATTTGAGTTTTCGAATGAAAAGAGAAATTCTTGTCAAAATAATTAGTTGTCTCGTTTTTGAGTGCATTGAAACGAATACTATTCTTTTGATTTGATCGTTAAGAAAGATTTGTGTTTTTAAATATTTGCATCTTCCAACTCTTTCCTAGGTAGAACTTCATTGAAGAGAAAAGATTGTTTGATCATCTTAAGTGCATTTTTGTAGTGATTTTGAGTTGAGTCTTTACACCATAATTTTCATCTCCATCACCTCTTGACTTAATCAAAAACCACTAAAAATCACGCTTAAAATAAAATCAATCTAGCAAATTTTTTGTTTCTAGGGCTCTGAAACACCAACATAGATCAGGCTAGTGTCTTGGAGTAAGAGAGTAATTAACTCTCCAAGACAGTAAAACCAAACAAGTAGCTCATCTTGTGGTAGGATAAATCCAACTGTTGCATTTATACTCTGGGAAAGCTACTCTTAAAGGAGAAGCACGAGCTCGTGTCCGAACCAGTGAGGGGATCAATCCTCCCTCGTTGGGAACGACGCCAGACACGCACGTATTACAAACGGTAAACCTTGGATTAACCATTGTCGAGGAGCCTAGGGTCACTTATTGGTAAACCTTGGATTATTGTCAAGAAGCTGCTAAGGGGATTGAGCTTGATACTCTGCCCTTGCATGCTGTCGCAGCGTAGACTGTTCCCCCAGGTGTATTTGTTGCTGTTGGTAACCTTAGTGACCATTATCTTAAGGTTCTACCCAAGGTGACGGTGGAGGGAATATCCCACTGTACCTGGAGCAAACGTCGGCTAGACTCACTTGGATTTTCTGGGGGGTTCACTTCACTCGAGACGGTTAAAGTGGAGGAACTTGGTCCAATCTATTCATTAAGCAGGTTGTCGGGGTAGCTGTTCCACCCGCCATTTCTGTACTGAATTCTGCGATGTTGGATTTCATCACCAACTAGTGTTTTCGGTCCGGAAAGTTACTGTTTGTGTGTGGTTTGACTCCTAGATTTGATAACGCGTGTTAATTTGTTTGTTTTTACTTATAGAGACCATAGGTGTGCATTGTGAATTTTAATTGTTAGGTGTGAATTGTGAATTGTTAATTTTTAGTTTTAAATTGTTAATAAAATTCACTGAAGTTGGATATAATGGCAAATGTTCCGGAATTTATCAACCTAGGAACCCCTCCTAACGAGAATCCTAGTACTTTTCCTTACTTTGGAAATGTTGATCCTCCTTATATGGCTACTTTTTCATTACCTGGATTTACAATAGGTTTACCGATATGGTTATTTTCAACTTCGTTGGCCCCAAATACTTCAATTGTTCTACCTCAACCGAATGCTCCACCTCAACAGAGTTCACCATCTCAACATCACCAATCTTCTGTTGACCCTTTACCTTCTTCGCCTAATTTCTCTTCCTCCATTTCTTCCTCTTCGCTTGGTAAAAGCCTCGATGCTAGTAACCAGGTGGCTAAGAAGAAGAAGAAAGGGAAGAAGAAGAAGAAGAAGAAGAAGCAAGATAAGAAAGAAGTCAACCAACCAAACACGACTATAAGTGTTAGTTGTGTTGAGGAAACCTCCAACATGCATCATAAACCCAAATACCCTTGCAGGCTTTGTAAGGGTGACCACTTCCTTATCAATTGTCCTGGTATTCCAAAGGTCTTGGAAGTATGGTCAGAAAACTCTCATCAACTTTCCATTGATCCTTCAACCAGTGATAGTCATGTTCCTGGGAAAAAGGGTAAAGTTAGGTTTCCTTGTAAGTTATGCAATGGGACTCATCAAACTCACATTTTCCCTCACATGGATGAAGCCTCAAAATTGTTGGAAAATCTTACTGTTCCACAACAAGAATTTCCAACTGGTTACCGTAAACTTTTACCCAACCTACCGTCAACTGACGAAGTGATTGATCTAATTTCAAGTACGATCGATCCCACTTTTCCATTAGAGAGTGAAACTCATGTCACTCAGGTTGATGATCCATTAGTTGATCAAGTGATCGATCCAATTTCACATTCGATCGATCCCACTTTCCCTTTAGAGAGTGAACTTCATACTGCTCATGTTCTTCTTGTTACATCAGATTCTTCTATGCCGGGGGACATTTCACCTGTTTCTACAGAACCCCCTCCAAGTACTGAGGTCTTTTCCTTTGATTGGAAGAGACTGACAGAACCTCGTCTTCCTTCCTCCATCCCTTTCCAAATCATTGTCAAGGCTGGTGGTAGGGACATGCATCGCACACAGGTAGATGAAGGTGCTTCTGTTAGTATTTTATCCTCAACTTCTTGGAAAGCTTTGGGTTCCCCTCATCTTGTGCCTATTACGCAAAATCTGAAAGCTTTTAACAGAACCATTAGTGAACCTTTAGGGATCCTTCCTAAGTTTTCTATTACCTTGGA